>JAQGAY010002548.1:0-10196 GCA_034698085.1 Polydesmus angustus
GTATTGTGAGCGTTGATCGGAATTATTGATTTCACTTACCAATCAATTTTAGCCATACAAACTGTAATTATTTATTTCAATCTTATTAATGAACTCTTCATTTCTGATTAAATAGCCCTCTTCATCCTAGTAAAAATTTTACTTTTAAAGAATTGACTACAGTACTCCTCTACTTGCTTGCTGAATCCAAAATTTATGCCAACTCGATCCAAGAAAAAATAGAGTTTTGATTTTAATTTTTGCGTTTTGAATTGCTTCTAATATATTTGGTTTTGTCTTAATATGTGAATGCTAATCTATGTTAAGTAATTAAAGATACAGTGTATATGCAAATAAACTATAAAATGTTAAGTATATTTAGTTTCTCATTTAAGTTAGTTAAAACCTGTTTGCATAAATCAAAAGTTAAAAAAAAAAGTTGCATTACATGGCATGGTTTGTTGTTATATTGTTGCTTATCGCCCTGTGAAATCTGATATAAATGCCGAGTACCACTTTTTTAGTCGTGAAAGTTTAATTAAGTTGAAAATGTTAAACTTTTTCTAAATTTCTGCTTTGAAACGCGAAACCGCTTTTCCATATTTTTAAATCGTAATTAACATTTTTATTATTTACGAAGGCAAAGCAACGTGAATTAAAAAAAATGATATTCGTATTTGGAGCAAGCAAAAATATCGATCGCAAATTCTGAAAGTATGACGTAAACTCAAAATATTAATTACCAGCACTCTATCCATTTTAATTTGTGATTGGAGAACGAAGGGTCTTCAAGGTAATTGACCGCTCGCGTCCAATTGATTGTCCGAGTTGCCCGTGTTTTCAGTTCCTGAAATTACAATTCTCGAAGCAATCGGCATAGCCTATACAGATAACAAAAGCTAAAAAAATCAATACCCGGAAACGATTCAAAAGTAAATGAACGAAAGGGAAAAAAATCAAAGAATTCTTTGTATTTTTTTTTTATTCTCTTTCTGATAACGCTTTAATATTCAGACTGTAAACAATTACTAGAATCGGTCGTAGCATAATAAGCGTTGATGACGGGGAGGGGAAGGGAGGCGGCTAGAATTACGCCAAATACAATGAGATTTGATACCATGTTATTAATTTATTTTCTATGCTAATGATTGCTCCCACTGTTGGGGAGAGAATGAGAATGATAAAATGAGCGACCGAAAGAGGATTTTCACCCAATGAAAATTAACTAAAATCGATTTCGATTCGGTAAACTGTGCCAAAGAGACTTATGTTAGCACGATCTTCAACCGGTTTTCCACTCATCTAAAGATAGATTTTTTTTATTAAAATAGCTTTTTTCATTACTGTATAAGTTACGGAAGCTTCAGTAAAAATATCTTTTCTTTCGAAAAAAAACCGTGGTTACCAGCTTTCTTGCTCAAGTTTTAGACCATAAGGCAAAATAATAAATTATGCAACCGTATAAATGAGAATAGCTAAATAGCGAGTCAAAGCGAATTAAATAGGATTAAAGAACGCCACCAAAAGTAGACTAATAATTAATTACATTAGTGGTCAATTATGCATGTGCACTATATCCTATTACAGCTAGGCACAATGAAAACTCTTCATACGCCTCGTTTTCTATTTTCACCCTCTTAATCCCGTATCTAAATGTCAACGTAAGAGACATCGCTTTTCAGTTTCCATAGTAAAAAATCGCGGGTTGGTCTTTTGTGTATTTCATGGGATTTGAAGACGTTTTATAATTAATCAATGACTTTAACAACAAAAAAATTAATTAGCAATACAAAAGTACACGTACACTAAAAAAAATTTTTTAATAGAAATTCCAACTTTTCTTACCTTAATACGTACGTATAACTTAATTATTAAAATAAAAATTCAAGTTAAAATTCTACTAATTTTTTTTAAAAAAAATTGTGATAACACATCAAGATAGTAAAAATAATAATTATAATATAAATTCATAAAGTTTAATATAAACAAGTTTCTTTCATACAGGTACTAATAATTATTATTTTAAATAGTTTGCATATACTAACTGATGCAAAGTTAGTTTTCTCAATCACGAAGTGAAGAATAATTAAAGGAACGAATGCAAAATACATCAAAATAGTCTAGACTTTAGAAACTTCAATGAAAAGTGAAAAGGAAACGTAAAAATGTAACTCGATGCAGTAGTGAGTCAATAAAAAGTCCCAAATCTTCTTACAGTAGGTTTACCCCTAGTTATTCCTAATCATAAATCTTTGTCAAAAGCAAATTATACTCAAAGCTAATAGAATTTTAAACCTACAAAAAAAAAAAAAAAAAGAGTTAAACCTGAGCTATGGTAACCATATATTAGATTGTAATTGGAGATGCTAGCGAAATAAATAAGCTTAGGAATAAATTCTCCAAAGACAGTTTTTTGACTTCAAATATCCTGCTTTTAATATATATTTTTAATAATAAATTCAAGATGCATAATATAAAAGTGCAATATACTATGAAAAAAAAAACCACATCAAAAGAATAAAGATTTCGAATTTGACACGCATGACGATATTTCAAAATTACAATTTTGCATCCAATGTCATAAGTTTCAAGCCAAGTAGAATTCAAATCACATTTGCTTTTTTATAAATGCGGTTAATAACAGCCGAAAATAATACTTTGCAATAATGCCAAATAACAATAAAATAAACCAATTAATTAAAGAAGAAGAATATTTGATTTGGCATACAAGTATTTTACTCAACTTTCAAGTTTATTTTTTTTTTAAATAAAAATAGTAAACTTATTCCGATTTACCTAAATCGAAAATTGTTACTTCAGAAAAATAAAAAAAACACCGAAGATTAATCATTAATCTCTCATTCATCAAATTAGATTCGGAATTAAAAAATGAATAGTTATTCGTCGTTATGTAAATGACAAGCATCAGTAAAATAATGAAGAAAAAAAAAATCACAAATAACGTATACTCTGTTCAAAATTCCTACAGCGTTTCGCAACTGAAAGCTTGATAGATTGATAAATTTGAAAGTTCATTTGCTTGACCAAAACATTTGCCCACCCCCTCTCGGCCCAGCTACGTGCGCGGTGTGTGTTTGCGCGTGCACGCTCGTCGTATATTTAAAAGAGGAACGTGAGCGCGTCTATTTTTCTAAATTAAATTAATTACACGTTCGGAAGGTTTAATTTGGGGGAAACAAATGTAGAGTAAAACCGATCATTTATCTAATCCAGTCGGAAACGAAGCAGAAAATCCACGTTCGCGCTATTCACTTTTTATAGTCGAATTAAAGAGTTTGGGTTTAAGTGAGCATTAAAGTGCGAACACGCGAAAAGCAGGACCCCAATACATTGGAGAACAACTTGTTGGTGGTCACGATTAATAAAACTCGATTCGATTAACGTACACAAATCTCTCACATAAATTACCTTCTAGCGCTGTCAATTTCATCCGATTTTCTTGAAATTAATTTCGATTTTACGACAGGCCAACAATTAAATTTTGATAAAATAGTTTGTGTTTTTCCCCCTCTCGATAGTTTAGTTCTACCGTACAGCAACACGCCTCGGAAAATATTTAAGAAATTAATTTTCTAACATTTTTATAACGAGACATTAAACGTGTTGTTGCGTATATAAAATGCGTAGTAAAAAATTTAAAATTAAATAAATCAATCAACAAAAAATTTAATAAAGTTATGTTTTCTTTTTTGCCCTAAAGCGACTTCATTTGAAATATATAATTATTTTAATATACAGTACATGTATACTGTATACCGGTATAAATTAACTATACAAAATTAATTAACATACAATATTTTCATACCAGGGTATAGATTTTCACAAAAAAAAAATGATAATTAACAACATTTTCGCATGTGAAACGTTAATTAATTGTAAAACACATCATTTAATTAATGCAAATTTATTAATTATCAGAATTTGTTTAAAATATAGATAAAATAAATCAACTTTGTGCAAAACTAATAACTTTTGTAAACAACAAAAAAGAACCGCCTTTCGTTAAAATTAAAAAAAAATTCCGAATATTTTTTTTTAAGAAATAAAAATCTTCCGAGTTAATTAAGATGAACGAAAATGTTGTTTTGTTAGTTGAAAGCTCGTTAAGCCCAACCTCTAGAATTTTACAAAAAAAAAAAAAAAAAAATCGCCATAAAACGTTGGCCAACAGTTAATTAATAATTTTAACAGATTTCGAGATACGGTAGTTAGTGTAACTCGTTGACTCGGGGTCATGTGACCGGTCATCGGTGAGGCTAAAGCGAGCCAATGTCAACCGCAATACGCATTTTCAACATTAGATACTGGTTGAAAACAGCATTTCTTTAATAAATAAACGCATTTTATTTGCGTAAGTTCTAATAATAGCGAACGCAAATCTACAAAAAAAAAAATGAGAAAAATTATTTCGATCATCATGATTTACAACTTTTCATCAAAAAAAAAAAAATTAGTATACCCGCTTGAGTTTTGCAATTTTTTGAAAAAAAAAATCAGCTAAAGTCGTAAACAAACATACTTTAAAGATCAACTAATTAACTGCAACTAATTATGATAGAAACAGCCTGAAGAAAACACCATTTTCTTTTTTCTCTTAAAATTTTTTTTTCTTCCGAATTTATAATTTATTGCAATTTTATTTTTTAAGTTTATTAAAAAAGAAGATGAAAAAAACTATAAATGCAAAACCGCGTTATGCGAGGGAATATACATTTTGCCGCCCAATATACTGTATGTAATAATAAGATAACTAATTTTTTTTTTTTTTTGGCTCTTTCTTATTTACTTTTTAGGTTGTGATTATTTTTTCCGAGAGAAGTGCTCATCAAACGCTCCACCCGAACGCACTATATAATTGATCTGTACTGCCGTACAGTAATAATGTAATTATTTGATGATTAAGCAAACAGTACGGTTTTGTCGACTCCAGCGTTAATTTAAAAAACTGAGCAATTAAGAAAATTGGTGGATTATTAACTTCCCACACAAGACCAATTAGGAAGAGCGGGAATAATCTAAGTCAACATACGATCTTCTCTCTTTCCATCTCTCTCTCTGCTAAAACATTCGCATAACATTGCCCAGAAAATGGATACCGGTACTGTAGAATAATTATTCTTTTAACAATAACACACTCGTCAAGCCACTCGCATTTCCTCTCTGTTGGTATTCTCAATTGCAATCCAGCAACGTTAATCATTTAAATAAATAACTAGATTAAAAACATTCAAATAAATTAAAAACAATCATTATTTTGATCAAATTTTATAGTGCAAATTATACAAAATATACAAAAGTTAATTACCGGTATACTGAAACTATATCGCCACACCTTGAAATATTACAAATTATTACTATAAAATACAAAATCGTAATAATTTTTAAGTAAATCTATCATCGTACATGGTTCGCAGTAGTAGGTTAACCTCTTTTCTGGTGAACAAACTTGTAAAAAACTTATTTTAGTACATTATATAGAAATCGCTTTGATTAAAACCATAATTATAATTTCTAAAACGCAATCATTTTTTTTTTGCCTCCTTTCATTTCAAATCGCTCCTAATTTAATATTCCATTGTCTAGACTACGATGAAATTCAAATCTAAGCGCAGATGAATTTAGTCGCACGAACTCGCGCAAAATTAATATCTAACATGCGTACCATACTTTATTAAGATAATCCAAAAAAAACCAATAATAAAATTCATTTTGTTAAAATGTATTATCTTTTGAACTTAATCTGTATTTTACAAATCGCTATCAATAACAAAAAATAAAATAAACAAGACAAATCCTAATTTAATAACATACTGTAATATCTTTTGAATTTAAAGTAGAACGCTTGATTCAGTTGTTTATTAAGATTTGCTCCAAGTAAACATCTCCATTTAATTAATTTCCGTATACCTAACGTTGGTTTTTTGTGTGCGATGTGACCGTTCGATAAGAAAAAGTGTATATGGTTCGGTGTGTGGCAATGGCAAAGGCAAGGGTGGGTGGTAATAGGGAGATGAAGAGATAGATGAAAGCGATGGAGAATTGTTTTCGATTCCCAAAAGCCAGCACGCATCGCCGCTGTAAATTAAGTAAGGAGATGACAAGCCGTGTAGAAATAGAAGCTCGTAAAAATGCTATCATATATACATACAGTATAAGCACTTTTATGAAATGACTTGTAACGAACAACACCCACCTCATCACCCTCCTACACCCCTCTCATCTTCATCTTACATGTTTGTTATACATTTCGTGGCTCAAATATCAAAAACGAGAGCCGTTCACAAAGTCTTAGCTCTCTACCTTCAAACATATTCAAATATCGCTAATACACCTGTACTTTGAATCTGAAACTAATTTTCAATTGAAGTTAAATATTCCCTTTACTTTACATAGCCTACTAGAATCTGAATTTTTTAAAAAAAAAATTTAGAAAACAATCGAACTTTTTTCCTTCAGATTTTTTCACTTCTAATGATACATTTCTCATTTGCCAAACAAAGATAATCAATATAGAAAACCAGTTACAGAATAAACGAAACCATTTGAAATAATGTAGATCGTATGATATAAAATTAACGCATGTAAACTCAATGCAAAGATGAAGTTATATAGTTAATTAATACAGTATTCACATTAATTTCATTAAAACATTCCTAGCATTGCTACTTCTAGTTTTATACAACAAAATGCTCTACAGAAATTAGAGAAATAACAAACTCTCGATACCCTTAATACAAATCATTATTTCGTTACAAAAAAATTAATGAAGCGCATTTTATTAATGTTTAGAGTGCAGGCACCGGTAAGATAGTGGCACTTTTCGAATGCCCCGAGTTATCTAAATATTAGCAAATGCTTTGGAGCTACTATTATTCTCCAATAAGAAACATTATCCGCGGTTGAGAGAGAATCTTAATACATGTACTCGTTTCTACGACTTAATAAATGAAGTAAAACACACACACACGCGCACACGCTCGTGTACTTTTCATCTAACTGTTTGTACAACCTGCGAGTTGTAATGAGAAGAACAAAAAATATGTTCATTATCCGAATTACTACATATACACGGCTAACCTTCACATTTTTGTAAACATTGTATATTACGATCGTCAGCCGCTTATGCCCATCTTCTTTGCGTCTGATATGGTCAGCCAGTAGCGAAGTGGGCGGAATGCGAGAGGCCAACTTGTAATAATGGCGATGTGTGCTGAAGCGGATAATGAGAGACGATGCTGTTGGCGTGGATGCCAAATCCGCCTATTGTATCCACTCAAGTAAATTGTGTATTTGTTGAGTGAGGCCGGTGTAATGCGGCGATGATGACCATTAAACTCGCCCGCTCTCCTTCCTTCTCTCCGTCCAAATACAATTCAAAAACTTTGGGACCGACAGCTTTTTTATTTCGCTTTCTCTCTCTCTTTCTTTCTCTTTCGCTCGCTCGTTTCTGCGATACAATAGGCAGGGTTAATTCGAAAATGAGATGAACTTTGTAAATAACCTTCAGGATTTCCATATGACTTGCCGTAGAAACGTTAGCCCTATTGTGAGCTGCTGCAAAATCTACAAATAAAATCTGGGCATTGTAATGCGCTGAAACTGGAATTGGTGCAGCTGTGTCTTCCTCGCAAATATTTATTCCTTTCGAGATGCTCGTCGCAAATTCACGAAAACATCACTATTGAGCATGCAACGTACCTCCGGATACACCCAACATACACAAAAATTGTAGAGTATTTTCAACGGCAACAAAAGGAGAAATGGTTCAACATGTGCGCAAAATATTCTCATTTCTAGAAAAAAAGGAAGAAAAAAAAGTAATATATGCGCATTTCTATGCAGTCTGGGTACGTCAAATTTTTATCATGTTGCAATCAGAAACCTCTTAACAGTTATACTCAGGTCTGGTTATACTGTAGCTAAAATATTATGTTGATTCTCTCAATAGCTTTTATGTAATGCTCTACACAGTACCGTTATACAATTATTATTGTAGGATGCACTCACAATTTCAATACCTGTAGTAACGGAAATGAAATATTTAAAATTTAAAAGTTGATCGAGAATATCTGATTTTATTATTATTATAATATTTGTTTTTAAAACTCATATCGTGTAATGTACCGTACATGTACTCGTACTTTAAAGTTCCTTGCAGCGTTCTTCTTGTTTCTGCCTCGACTTAAACACAATATTGCCAACTACAGTATATAATCGTATTATTCATTTAATACGGTTTAATGATTAAATCTCCCGTAATTGAATACACTGATTAGTTTATGTTTACATTTACTTCACTGACAGATTTTACTATTAACATCATGCTTTGCAATATATTAATAATACTGAACCCAAAATTAAAAAATCCAATTACAGAACATAATTCATTTTGTTATTTTCAAAATTGTTGATAATTATAAGTTCTAAATGTAGCACAAGTTGGGCGGTCTAAACATAAATGAAAGACCCTCCACGATTATTTCCCTCTAGATTCCGCGTTAACAATGATTTGTAAAATTGCCTAAACTGTGAAATTTATTTATTTTCTTTCTTTTTTTTATTTATAAAATAAAACTGTTTGTTATGAAGAAAAATTGAAACGCTCGTTTCAAGCAACTATCTAGAATACAAAGCGAGATTCACGCTTGTACATCTCCTCAATTGCTTGAACCTAATTCAAACAAACCGTTTGTTTTTAGTCAACATATTTGTGAACCAAGCCACCCGATTCGACTCTCATTATCCGACTAAGAATAGCGTGAATGGGAGTGAGTGGTACTACAAAAGAGTGGGATGGCGTGTATATCAATTAAGAAAAAAGAACAGAATAAATTATTGTTCCATCGTATGACGAAGGAAGATGAAATTTATGAGAGTATTTACGTATAGCAAATAAAGTGACCGTGTTGGCGGGTGGCCACTACTACGGTACTACCAGCGCCGATACAGAGTGCCTACCATTTCCCTTCTCTTTTCGCTTTACAAACTTTCCCGCTCTGTCCCACTCTGTATAAAGCGTTCATTGAGAGAGGGCTCTCCCATAAATCTACAAACCCGAGTCATAAAATGCGAAACAGAAACAATTTTCTTTTCTCCGTATATAATATTTTTTTTTTGTTTTTAAGTTGCGCTGAGAATGAGAGGGGTGTGGAGGGGGCGTGGTTGAAGATTGATAAGTTCGATGCTACACCGGAGATAGGGAGAACAACAGACAGTAAAACAAGATTTATTTACAAACTAATTATTTGTTAAGAAGGAACACGCCGCCCCGGAAGATGTCTTATACATAATGTAATATTATCCACATAATTATAGGTTTTTACTATTATTTCACTTGTCCATCGACGAGAATTGAACTTTACTATTCCCCTTCTGGACCCCAATTTTTTCTTACAAAAAAAAATCACCGTTTATAATCAAAAAGAAACCTCGTTTGTTCGTTTCTGACAACATTTTCAGCAAATGTTCTATGCAATAAATGGTTTAAATTTATTTAAATATTTAATACCGTATATTCGTTGTCATCGGATTTCTAAAACTAGATTTTAATAGCAACTAAATTTAGGATTAAATTTTTAATATTTTATTTAAAATTTTTATTAAACATTTTGAAATTTAAACTAGTCCTGCGCTGATATTAAATCCAGCGACACTTACATTTTTAACAATAAAATGTACAAAAAAAATTTTATTCGAGTAAATTCAAATACCGGTAATAAATTTTTTTTTTTTTTTGGAACTTAACTACTTGTGATTTTATCTTTCAGAAAAAAAGATGAAGAATCGAGGTCTTACATAAAAAAAAAATAAAAGAATAACGATTTCTTTTAAGAAAAGTTAGAATGTCGGCAAAAAAATAAGACCATTTTTCATCCGAGTGATCTTCGTTAAATTTAATTTCTTCTTCTTTGAATGTTGGAATTGAGTGAATGAGGGTACAGTAAAAGATCGCAACAAAGACTACCATGGACCAAACTTTCAACTGGAACAAATTTTAAGAAAAACCAAAAACAGTTCAACTATTTCCTCCTTTTTTATTACGCATATTTTCCCTTCCTCGACTCGCGTAAGGCTCCCTCTTCTCCATCACATTACACCGCCACTCCATCTTTTTTTTTATATATATATTTTTTGGTTTTAAAAGTGAAACTTAAAAAGTAAAAATAAAAGAAGGGGAAAAAAAGAGACGGAAACCT
>JAQGAY010002549.1:0-10194 GCA_034698085.1 Polydesmus angustus
ACATTTATTTTATTTTAAAAAAAGAACTTTTTTTTTAAAAAAAAAAAAAAAAAACATATTGGTACTGGTAATTTTTTTTTATAAAAAAGAATACATGTACAGTATTTTATTTTTTAATAATAATATTGAAAAAGAACATATTTTATTTTATTTGAAAAAGCATGATTAATTTTATTTATTGTATTAATTTTTTGCCCACGCGCGAAAAACGAAATTTGGTCAGTATTATTTGGGAAAAAAAAGAACATAATGATTCTTTTTTATTTGTTTTTTTTTTAAGTATTATTTTAATTATTTGAATAAATATTTCTATTTATTGCTTTAGTTTTTCGCGCACGTGCGAAAAACGAACTTTTACCGATTTTTAATACGAGTACTTCCGTTTCATTTCGCGCAAAGCGCGAAAATCTACTTCCGTTTATAAAAGAGCATGACGGAGTGTGCGCTACCTTTACGCTACTTTTACGCTCCATTTCTGGCCTTACCCTCGCTAAAAAAGTGTTTCACTTCAAAAATTATTTAAAATTGCGCAAAATAAAAAAAATAATTAAAAATTGCGCGAATTAAAAAAAACTAATTTAAAATGACATAATAATTTTCCAATGTGCTCTTTTTAAGGCTTTAGGAAGTTTCACTTCTATCGCGCGAGTTTCTCACGCACTTTTTTTTTTGTATAGTTACTGTTTAGTCTATATGTTAAATTTTTTTGTAAAAAAAATACCAGTAGGCCTACCGGTATCTCAATATTAATTTTAATCAAAATTGTCGAGAAATGTAACGCGAAATCTGAATTTAATGCACTACCGGTATAGAGAAATTTTTTTGAGTGAAAATGGCCAGCGAACTCGTTAATACTGAGTTTGCAGTAAAATAATTTTTCTCGTTCTTCAGCTTAACTGGACTTCTTATGACGACAGGATTTGAATTTTTAAGTTTATTATAAACAATTTAAAAAAATAAAAATTCTTAAAGTAATAATGACTTCAGAACTAAGAATTATTACCGTATTGAAAAAATAACAAACACAATTTTTTTCAGAAGTTTCTTATTTTATCATATAATTATAATGCCGTCATAAGCATAAGAAGCAGCAAAAAAACTTAAACTGAAAACTCTCCATTATCTCAATTTTGTTTTGGTAGATACTGAAACCTACGGGATAAGCAACAACAACGTTGCGTTCTTGCCAACAAGCACATTGGTCAAAAAAAAAATAATAATAATGAGTAAAGTTTATAAATTATCATAATAATTATTATGAAATGGTAAAATCTAGTTTGTTTCGTTTGGTTATCGTTAATTTTTAATCTAACTGCCATAAATTTTATTTTTAAATATTGTAATTTTAAATGAGCAGCCGAGCTTGTTAGAAGAGATTAAATTTAATGAAGGAATGGTACAATCCTTTTATATTATTAGAATAAATAGTATGGAAAACATTGTTTAAGTTTGCTCACTATAACCACAAACTATTTTTTTTTTTATTAATACGTAATTTTAACTTTAGTGGTTTAAATTTCTACTTTGCGGTATTCAAATAAATTCAACAGCGATATAATATTGAGACAAATTATTTACGTCACAGCGATGACTTTTCGGAGGGGAAAAATTAATCGCGATTTAATAATTATTTGTCGTTTTTTATATAAAAATTCATATTATAACTAACTTATAATTTATTCTATATTTATATTAACGAGCTTTTATTAAAAGCGAGGAGGAGGGGGGAGGGAAGAAAGAGAAAAATAATTTTGCTGATTTTATTCGTACCAACTTTAAAAATGTAACCTTTACAGTATAAATCCATTTTAGTGAACACTTAATAAAATTATCGCATTGAATATAAAAAAAAATTGTACGGTATAAAAAAATTAATGTACAATCATTATTTAATTTGAATACATGTATTTAATGGTCACTTTATACAATATTGTGTCCATTTTTATTACATTTTCTACCTCCTCGTCAGAGCACACGTCTATGAAATAATTTTGTCCTTTTCGAATATTCTTCTGCACTGTTTTGGTGATGCTACGGTGCGGTTCCTTCCGGTTAAAGAAAGTGACGGTGGTTTGGTGGGGAAATGACAAAGGAAGATCAGCATCAAACTCACCCGATATAAAATCAATCTCCATTGTCAACCCTTTTCCTTTGTACTCTCCAAATCCATCCAACCACATCCCCACTTGCACCCTGTATCCACTGGGTGAAGTGTAAAAATAAGGGCTTTCGTGATGGCCCACTAACCACTCTTTCGCCATCATTTTTCTTTTGCGGTAGTGGTCAATAGCCCAATTTAATGTCCCATCGTACGAATAAACCATTCGAGTTATCGTAGACGGCTCTATGTAAATATCAATAACGATAGAATCATCTAGATTGTACGTTGGTTCTGTGAGCCAGAATTTTTTAACAAATGCTTTTTCAAATGTGAGCTCGTATTTAAATGTAGTTGTAAATAAATAATTGAGAACGCTACTCCTATGTTTAGCATCGCCGTTCCCACTTTGATCTCTTAAAACGTAATGGACAGATGGAATTAGTTTTATATCAATGTCTTTATCATTCTCATTCTTTAATAAACACAACGAGACGTATACGATCTCGTCTGATTTCACTTCCATTTTGGCCTGCGCTTGAATCGGATATCCGGTCCACTCGAATACTTCACTTTTTATTTCAAAGGGTATTTTCTTCACCTTATTTTCAATTCCATTTATTTTCCAAGTAAAATCCGGTTGGAAATTGCTTTTATTCTCCGCCAGTAGGAAGCTATTGATCTATGTATAGGTTTACAAAACAATTTAAAGAAATCAAGCGATTGATTAATCAGAATAATTGTTATAATTTTAACCTCAGGATATCTTATTTGATTGTAGGTTTCTAAATTGAAGACTTTTTGTTCTAAATTTTTGTTATACAGCGATCCATTTTCTTCCATGGTTTTCAGTTTATTGATATTCCATTGTGGCATTTTTTTCTCAAATATAATGCACAATGCAGGTATCATCTAAATCACACAGTGAAACTGTTTAATAAATTGCAAATAATAACTAGCTTTGATTAATATTAATTTAATTGTCGTTTACCGAAGCTGTGATTAAGACAAGAAGAAAAAGCATTTTTCTGTTCAATTCACCCCTACAAGTCTAAATAACAATAATTAAGATTATAAGTAGGTTTAATTCTTAGTCTATATTTATTTAAGTTTACAATGTATTGTCATATCACAAACCTGCCTAATGGTAATTTTAAACGTCTCAACTTCCGTTTTATTGGTCTTTTCATTCAATGTCACTGCATAAAGTGTTATTTAGCTGTTAATTCTTATATTTTCAACTATACAAACGCTCAGCATTTTCTTACTCGTTATGTCCGTCATCTTTTTATCAATTTCCGATTTTACGTTTTTTACTTGCGTTTTTCTTTTGCTTATTTCCTCTCGCAAATCATTTCTGCATTGCGACTGTTAAGTTTTTTTAAAAAATTAATCTTAATTAAAAGTTTAAGAAGTAATTTCGCGGAGTATTACCTGCTTCCCATTTAAGTTGTTTATTTGAGAAGAATTATTGTTTACATTTGATTTCACTTCTTTTCTTGTAATTTCTTCTTCTTTAAAAGCGTGGATAACGCCATCTACTTTAAAAATAGTCTCCGCCCAATTCTTCTTCATTTCCGATAGCTCGTTCATCGTTCTTTCCTGATCCGACTTAACTCCATCCACTCTGTTATTAATTAAGAACAACTTCGATCTCATTTCTATCAGACCATCATTCTGCTTCTTCTCCATCACTCTATTCATCTTATTCACTTCCACACTCAACTCCCAGGCGCTCTCATTAACTCCCTTCTGCTCAGCATTTACATCTCTATTCATGCATAATTTCTCCATTTCTATCATCTTCTGCTTCATCTCCTGCATCTCTCTCTTAAGTTGATTGATTGTAACTAACGTCTTTCAATCAAAAACCTTACGACTTAGCATTTTCCATTAATTTAATTTTGCTCAGACATACCTCGGGCAGTAGCTTCCCTTCGTATGGCTTAGGAAGTGCCCTTTCCCTCGTGTGTTCGCATCTATCTAAGTGCTCCTGCAGGGTTAAGGCATATTAAAATAGAATTAACTTTGTTTTAATAAGGTTAATATTTACTCTTAATGCTTTAAAAGGGCAAATGTGTTCACATCCATACTTCCGGTTAGGGCAGTGCAATTTCAACTCGAATACTCTGTCCCTAAACTTAAAGTCTTGTCTCCCCTAAATACATATATTCTATTAATCAAACGACATCAAGTATGAACATAGAACTTACTATTTCCCGGATGAACTCGTTACAACTCGGACACCTCCACCGTTGACTTCCGTCGTCCACCACTCGCTTGCAGTTATTGCAGAATTTATGCTCGCAATTTGAAATGTAATGTTGGACGAGGATTTTTTGACACCGCGTACACTTGTACGCGGTGACGTCATCGATCCATGCTATTTCACCCAAGCGATCAAAGAATTTCTCATCTTGATCTACAGCTATAATTGATATAATTAATGTTAATGAGAATAAATGATTTGTAGCGGAGTAATTACCTGGTTCGAGGGCGGCCATCTTAAAGTTATTCTGATGATATGTATTAAACTTAACGAGCAAATGTAAACGTATGGGCGTAGTATGGGCGTGAAATCCCCTTCAAATTGACATTTATAGAAGAGGGTATAGTAGTGCGTGTTTCTTTTCGATTTATCATTATCTGTGAAAATCAATAAACTAGAATTTGCTCGGAAAAATCATTTGAAATTTAAGCGATAACACATCGACCTCGTTTGGTTAAGTGCTTTGTTTATCTCTTGCGTTAGAGGAAGTTTTTGTAAACATAAAATTTTGTCCGCATAAAACCTATATGTGGTATTTAATGCCGAAAATGCTATGTCGTCAATAAAATCATAACAATAGTTTTAATATAGATTAAAAAAATTCTAACTAATGTACAGTATGTGATAAAAAAAAGCATTTATGATTTATAGTAAATTAATAATTATTAATTTATTTTGAAGGCTTAATGGTCACTTTATAAAACACGGTGTCGCTTTCTATGACAGTTTCGACATCATTATAACTGCAAAGGTCTAGTATATAACTTCTTTCTTTGTCAATACACCCGGTACTGTTTTTACACGGTTTTTTTTTACACGAATTTGAAATAACACGGTTTCAAAATAAAATTTCATACTCTTTTTACACGAGAAATTTTGAAATAACACGGTTTTTTAACCAATTTAAAAATTTTTTTTTGCTTATTTAGGGAATTTTAGGCAATTTATCATACCTTTATTTATGTATTAGTGATACTTTGATAATACTGTTTGTATTTTTCGCTAGCTTTTATATATTATCACAGAATTCCCCCATTCCTTTTATTACACGAATTTTTTTTTACACGTGTGTGGTATAGTGAAAAAGAGAATAACAATTATTCATTATTTAAATTATATGTAAATTAGTAAAATCGCCCGAGTTCAAATGTAATAATTATTAAGGTGAATCGTAATCGATAATTATAATTAATATTAATCTTTGGTCTTCAGCAGATTGTATTTATAAAGGAATGTTCTGGACGCTAGAGTGCCGTGCGCACTATTTGTATAAATAGCGAAGCGTTTGTAATTATAAATCAGTTAGAATGGAGCAACAGCTCAGAACAACATCTGTATTTTATATTCAATATAAAAAAAACAAAACGAGGCTGACATTGTAAGCGAAATAAAAGTATTTTAAGAAAACAGTAAAAGAGTTTTCAATTCAAAATTATTTCCAATTCAACCGACGTAAGACCTACGACAACGTGTTTTTCAGGAACGTATCTCCCGTGTAAAAACAGTACCGGGTGTATCTCTGTCCACTATTATTACGAGATTTTGTCGAAGGTCTTTTTGGTTGAAGATGGTGATGGTGGTTTTATGGGGAAAGGTCAAAGTGAGATCAGCGTCAGGCCATAAATCAACAACGTAATGTTAACCAATGGGTAGCATTACTATATGCAATGTTGGCCTAACTTAACCCTTTAATTAATAACATCACCTCTAGGAGGAACCGTACAAAACGCTTAGCCGCGCTGCTGTTTCGCTAGGCAGCTTACTACCGACTGGATTGTAAGATTTAGTGTCTTAAGAGAAAACAAATAAAATAAATAAATAAAATAAATAAGAAAAAAATTAAAATGTGTATATCCCTCGATTTCATTAATTTTTTTTGTTATTGGAACCTCAAACTCTGATATTTTCTCATCGATCTTAATGTCAAACGGACAAATAACTTCATCTTTACTTTCTTCAATTTTCGTGGTTATTATTTTCGTTACTTGTTTGCTTAAGTATACTTGGTGCGCCATCTAAAACAAAGAACAAAATTGTTTAAATTAAAAATTATAATTATTAGTTTTTAATTTAAATTGGTTTACTATAGCAATGATTAGTAGAAAAAATACCAATGACCATTCCATTCTTATATTGACTTTACGTATATATGTCTACATCAATAAATTAAAAAGATTAATTGTAATAAAGAAATAACATGATATTTTATCATTATTGTAACTTAGTCCAATTGTAACGTGTGTCCTTAAAACTACGAAGATTTTAAAAAGCGAATAAACAAATCAAATTTTAATGAAAATAAATTATTTTTTTTAAATTTATATCCAACACCTCCGATTTAATGATAAAAAACAATTTTTAGAATGTGACTTCTACAACTGAGTCGGCACGTAATAATGCGCTCAATTAAATTTGAGGAAATTTGCATTAATCCTACGGTAGATGCCGGCACGTGCCGAGATGCCGTCGGCAGGTGTAAGCTGCAAGTCCGCAAAAGCTTTAGCCGTCAAAGTGAGCGCGTTTCCGCATTAACACGTGCCGACTCAGTTGTATAGGTCATATTCTAATAATTGTTTTTTATTATTAAATCGGAGGTGTTATTGTATGTAAATATTAAAAAATTATTTCATTTTCATTAAAATTTGATTTGTGTATTCGCTTTTAAAAAGTTTCGTAGTTTTAAGGACACACGTTAAATATTATAGTAACTCGGATTGTCGAGGCTTTTACTTTATGGCAAGATATATTGGTAATTTTAAACAATTCGAAGTATTGTTAGAATGTTTTCTTACTTTCATATTAACTTCCGTTTCAGCCATAATCTCTGCATGAAATATAAATACACGGTGTCCGTAAAAAAAAACGTTTAGTATTGAATTAGTATTAAATCTTTTCAATAATCTAAATATTTTAATGACACATGGAAAAATTTTACTTTAAAGACTTATTTTTTAACATTTAATTTAACATTTTATTCGATTAAGCTGAAGCCAATGCAAGAGGCTTATAGTGGGTGAGCATAATGCGTTTTGCTGCGTGTGTTGAGACCAGAAGTGGATATTTTAAAAACAGAATAGACCAATTCAACGTTGAAAAAATATTTAAAGTGAATTTTATCCATGTGGCATTAAAATATTTTGATTATTATAAGGATTTAGCATTAATTTGGTATTGAACGTTTTTTTTTTCGGACACCATGCATATTATTTGCTAAATTATTAGTCAGAATTTTAAATATTTTTTTTTACTGCTTATCTTTACTTTTTAATTCTTTAATTTCGTTTTTTAGTTTGGTTGACTCTTCATTTAGTTCGGAATTAACACCATCTACTCTTTCCTTAATATTTGACAACTTTGTCGTTTCTCTCTTCAGTTCTTCCAACTGCCGCATAATCTGTAACTCGAATATTTTAGTGGTACTTATTAAAGCTTAAATTAGGCCCGTTTTACTTGCGATTGTCCAACATAAGGCACCGGAAGGGCACTCTCTCTAGTGTTTTTGCACTTTCCTAAATGCTCCTATTAAATTAAAGACATATTAAAGTCGCGTTGACTTTATCCTAGAATGTTATTTACTTTTAAATCTTTAAGTGGACAAGTGTGATCACACCCATACTTCCAGTTAGAACATTGCAACCTTAACTTTAAGACCCTGTCCCTAAATTCAACATCTTGACGGCTCTATATACACAATAATAAACGTTTTAACAGAAACATAATACTAGTATGTTGATTGCTTTTAAGTTTAAATTCACCATATCCTTGATGAAATCGTTACATTTCGGACACGGCCACCGGTCACTTCCGTCGTCCAAAATTCCTTTACAGTTATGACAGAATTTATGTTCGCAATTTGAAATGTAATGTTGGACAAGAACTTTGTTGCACCGATTACATCCGTACTCGGTCACGTCATCGATCCATTTTAATTTTCCCAGGCTACCCAGGAATTTTTCATCTAGGTCTACATGGAACATAAACGTTAAATGGTTGTGTTTAATGTCTTCAAATAAAATCTATTACCTAAGTCAAATTCGGACATTTTGAATTTGTATTTCCGTGTATTACAGTACTACTTTTAAGAAGAAATGTAGCGTATCTAATGATAAATTACCGGTATTAGTTGTCAGTGTTAGGGTATCAGCAAGAAATATTAAGATAAATTCAACTATTTTCAGCATTTTCCGCGTCACGCACACACACTTTGAATATTTTGACCTTGTTTTTCGTTGTATTATTGAACAAATGAAGTATCTAGTGATAAATGATTAGCTATCAATGATAGGGTATCAATAAGAGAATGATATTAAGATAATTTCAACTACTGTATTTTCAGTGTAAAATGTTGATATCGAAAAAAACATATCGATATCTAATTATCGCATCGATAATTTTTCCAGGTATTGTTTTAGTAATTTGATATATCGAAAAATGAAATCGATATTTCGATAATTATATTGCTCAAAAATATTTTTTTTATTTAATTGAATGAAAAAGTCAAATTTTTCGTTTTTTTTTTCCTTTCCTAACAATACATTTTTCTTAGATTTTTAAGTAAACTCACTAGGGCAGCGAGGGTAGGCCTAGATTGCGCCCAAGGGAGAAAAATAATTTTTTCGAACTAAAGTTTTTAAAAAAATAAATTTGTAAAACAAACTGCAAAAAAATGCGTTTTATTTACTTCGATCTTATAGGCTACAACATGGCATTTTAACATAATGATGACGGCAGATTTTTGATATTAAAAAGTAGGGTCTCCTTGCTTATACCCCAACCACCTAGCGCCTCTCATAAGCGTTTGATAATACGTCATCTTAAAATTAGTTTAATATCAATCACATCATGCAAACTATTGTTTCTTTTATTTATAATGTAAACATTATAGTAAACATTTAGTTAAATTTCGAATATCAAGTAATGCAGCTACAGATTGGAAAAATTATGATTTTTTTTTTTTTCATAATATGTCAAATGTAAAAATTTATTTTTTAATGATTAAATATATGTAATTGTTTAAACATTAAAACTTACATCAAAATAAATTTATTAATTTAACGTTTTTAACCCAATGTCAACGAAAGTCATTTAAAAAATCCTTCTTGGTAATCATAAATTTTTGGCAGTTGCTTCTGTTCCCTGTCTACATCCTTTATTGACAATACTAGCATGTACTCGTATATAAATAAATTGTATAATATTTTTTTTAAAGAATTTTTAATGAGTGCCAAAAATGAGCTTTATTTTGAAATTTTTGGCGAGCAAAATTTATTTTGAAATGCGCGGAAAACTTCTATCCTCGCGCAGTATATGAAGAAAATGGCAAAGCCTTGAATAGCCCACCATTGACAGGCCGAGCACCACGTACCACATCTGAAAGACGGAAGTGACGTAGGGTCCGATTAAGAAGGCCAAACAGTCGATGGACCAACACAAGCCCATCAGAATGAACAAGCGCGTGGAAATTTCAAACCTAAAAACAAATTCAAAACAGTTAAATCTCGATTTAGTAAATCTTAGTTTTAAAATTAAATTTTTGTTTTAAAATGAAATCTTTGTTTTAAAACTAAATTTTGTTTTATTACATTTTTGTTTTAAAACTAAATTTTGATTTATTACATTTTTGTTTTAAAATTAAATCTTAGTTTTAAAATTAAATCTTAGTTTTAAAATTAAATCTTAGTTTTAAAATTAAATTTTAGTTTTAAAATTAAATCTTAGTTTTAAAATTAAATTTTAGTTTTAAAATTAAATCTTAGTTTTAAAATTAAATTTTAGTTTTAAAATTAAATCTTAGTTTTAAAATTAAATCTTAGTTTTAAAATTAAAT
>JAQGAY010002550.1:0-10191 GCA_034698085.1 Polydesmus angustus
ATACACTTCCAGGGTAACTATTACAAGAATTAGTTTTCAAAATAAATTGTAATATAAAATTTGCATTTGATGGCTTTTACCTCCAATTGTGCGGCGTTTTCTTATCTCCAACTACAATCACTTTCCATTCGGGTATTGCGACTAATTTCTTAAGCTGCTCCGTTGGGTTCGATATGCTCGTCACTACTATCCATTTTGAATGATTGAATACAGGCTTAAATTCTGGTATAGGTTCAACTTTCTGGCAATTTATACATAATTCATGGTAATTAAATGTAAATATGCTAAAAATAATAATAAAAAAAAAAACATTTAGTTAGAAACATACTGTTGAATTTTGAAGTTAAGATTGTTATTATCATTATAAAATTTAATTAATGAAAATTAATTTGTTTGAAGTAGACTAAAAAAAATGTTTTTTTATACGGTACAGTACGGTATTATACATGTACTGTCGCCTATAACAGGCATTATTTAATTAATTTATTTTTTTCAGTACGGTATTTATTTTCTTTATTAATATATTTTTCAAACTTACTTGAAGTTGAATAAAATGATGAATAAAGCCGCACTAATAACAACATAACCAAAAAACACGTATTGCCAAATATTAACCATTTTTTTTATTAATAATAATTGTTTAATAATATTTAAATATTGTCATTTTGCAAAAATTTAATTTGTACTTGTACTGCTTTTACCCACTAAAAAAATATTAAACATTTTTAGGTTACAGAGCTTAAAAAATTCTATTTGTATTTATCATCGCCTGCGGCGTGCTACAAACACATTTTGCCCAGGAAAACAATTTTAATTTATCTTTTTCCTCTTATTTATGTCACATTATATTTTCCGCAACTTATCTCCATTGATAAAAAAAAATATTGATAAATTTGTTCTTATCATTTTCGAATGATATGTAAGTGAGAAAAAAAAAACGTTAGAGGGAGTGATTGAAACTTAGTGAAATTTAATGGAAAGAGTTACAGAAAAATTATTACCAGTTCTTAAAATAATCATCAACAAATTGTAAACAATAAGATTTTAGCAGTTCAGGTTTGTCTTTCAATGTCCCTACTTTTAAGGGATGGACATATACAGAGTCCTTAGTTAGAAATTTCAAAGGTGTTTCCCTATCTCCGTGCCACAAACTGTTTCCACTAAATCCATGATCGACCAACGTTTGTTTATATCTGCAGCCATGAAGAGTGGTAGGGACTGCCATATCCAAGTACACCTTATGTTTGTGGAAAATCTTTAAGACTTGCGCAAAAATATAGGAATCTTGTTTAGAAATGTAGTAGAAATCAGACATGCTGTAAGAAGACAAACTCATGTTAACTCCATTTGAGAAACGGTTTTTAATAAAAGTCTGAAATAAAGAGCTCCTGGGGTCACTCGCATTCGCAGCGATGGACTTGATTTCCTTAAAAACTTCGTTGGTAACGTTGTAGCCGAGAATTCCGCTCCATTTATTGGTCCACCAAATGTTCCATATTTTTTGATTGGGGTTGACGTCGGAAACGTTTTGAAAGCAGTGTGCTCCGAAAGTGTCGTTTTGAATGCGGGATCGACTGGCATCGAAGGGAAGTAGCTTCCACGGGCGCAACAAAACGTCGTCACTAAGGATCATGTATCCGTCCACTTTGTAGTTCATTTCAATCGCGCGAATAGCGCACTCGTAGCCGTAAAAGCCTCGGTCGAAGCCGGTCACGTTCAAAAAGGAGACGGCGTTCCCCCTCCACCTGAGAGGACCGGCGTTTATCAGCCTCATCAAGGCCTCGTAACCGCTGGATTCGGCGCAAAATAAAATGTTAGGGAAATGATCCGCGTAAACTGCTTCCATCATGCGAATGTTTTGCAAATGCGGATAATTGAATAGAATAACCAGAAGAATGTTTTCAAACTGAAACGAACTCTGTTGATATTTAGACTGTAAATTTTCATTAATTTTTTTCTTAATTGGATATTGGAGAGAGGTTAGGTGTTTCTCGCACAAATTGTATAAATCGTAAAAGCCAGAATTTGGTGGTGCTGGGGTGGGGGAATAGTGCACCCAGGTTGAGGTGCCAATTTCAGAAGGAAAACACATAGTTTCTAGAGTTCTGTTGATTCGAACAGGTTCAGTATACCCAACGCTACGCAAATCAGCAAGCCACAGTAAGACTATACTTAAATCCTCTTTTCCAATGAATTCTTCCTTAACCATATCAGCAGCTAACCGTTCCACACACTGAAAAAATAAAAGCGAAGGCTCACATTGCCATTCAGATAGAAACTCAAGAAGTTCACCTGCTTCTTCGTACATTTGAATTTCTTCCTTAAAATCCTTGAGGTAACTGTGTGGGTTCCTCACTTGAATAGCATTAGGCGGATGGAAAGCTAAGTGGTTCCCCGTGAGCCATAATAGTTTCTGCGCCCAATAGCCTCTCCATATGTCGGTGACCCGGAAGTCCACCGTTGAAGGTAGGAAGAGAGCGAAGAGAGCTTGGTAGGAGAAGAGAGTGTTTTGAGAGTTGAAGGGAGCGAACACTCCTTGAGGAAGAGTGAAGGGTGGAGCACGAGCATCAAAGGTCACATTGATGGTCACCTTATCATTTGAGCCCTTGTTGATGAGGCGGTAGATGGCGTCTACATCCGGGTCTCCGTTGACCAACCCCTGTTGAACAGCCGGTGTATTAAAAGTGCACAGGTGGTACGTGTGGTTGGCGGGTTGAGCAATGGCTTCCAAAGGGTATCCTCGTGGCCATAGTTGAGGTTGGCCGAAGTGGGAATAAGGATTGACCACTGTGCGATTGAGGTCAGTGTAAATTAGGCCACTGCTAATGGGTTCTAGGTTAAACTCGATCTCTCCTTTGGTGGGACAGTTGTCATCATCCGTGTCGTAGATAAACTGGGCTCCATTTTGTATGGCGTATAAATAGCCAATCATTTTTCGCGTGTAGCTGTTATATGGCAGATGTTTAGTTATTTGATAGCCCATGTTCAGTTGATCTTCTACACTTAAATACACACTTCCAGGGTAGCTACAAAATGAATAATTTTTATTAATTTTTAAAACAAGTATTTTGCACAAATAAGTTGCTGCTGATAACTTTTAATTACCTCCAATTGTGCGGAGTTTTCTTATCACCAACTACAACCACTTTCCATTGAGGTATGGCCACTAATTTCTTCAGCTGTTCAGTCGGATGGGATATGCTGGTCACTACTATCCATTTAGGATGATTGAGATTGGGGCTAAGTCTTGGTTTGACTTGCGAGCAATTTATACACATTCCATCGTAATTTTTAATTAGTGGCAACAGTGATGTAGGCCTATTCGATGAATAAATTAGTATACAGTACTGTTTACTTTAAAGGAGCTTAATGTTGGCGTGTGGTTAATAATTTCATTGTTTCAAATATTAACGTAATGTAGGGTTTACGGGTATTTTAAGAATGGAACTTAACTAGTTAATAAACTTTAATAATTATTATGGCCTTGACTTATTATAGAGATTTTATAAATTATTTTTTTTTGTACCGGTAATTAAATTTTTTTTTTTAAATAAATCTAGCAAAAAAACATTTGATACAAAAGTTTTATCTGAATATTTATTATTAAATTTTTAATAACATTTTAACTTACCTTAACTTGCTGTAAAATGGTAACAAAGATCCCCCGAAAATAATGAATGCAAAAACCATGGTAAATACTCGTATTTTCTTGTTTTTAAACATTTTTACACTATTAAACATATTATTATTCATCCACTCCAAAGTTTTTAAACATTTTTATACTATTAAACATATTATTATTCATCCACTCCAAAGTCTAGTTTATTTTTGTTATTTTTTACCGTTTTAAAAAAACAAAAATTTTTGGAAACTAAATTACCGTATTGATTTTAGAGTTCTCATGAGTGGCTGCCGGCTGAGAATACTCAGAATGCATGCAGTGCGCAAACTAACTACCGGTATTACAAAAGCGTCCCACTACGATGTAATCAATACATAAATTTTATGCCTACATAATGGTTGTTTTTGTTGAAGAATTTGTTCCCTGCTGAGGACAATAAACAGAATAATAAAAACATTTTGTTTTAGATATTTATAGACCCCTATTTATTAAATTCAAGCGGTGTTTGCAAACGTATTGAATAGCACACGTTTTGCAGGACATCAGAGCATTATAAATTATTTATAATGAACTAACAAAAGATGGAAAGAGGGAGTGAGATCACAACATTATCATGACGATGGAAAACGTGACCGGTGTGGGCCTATTTATTTCTGGACGCACTGTGTGTCATCTACGCTCTCATTTCATACACTTTGACTCTCCCCTTATTAATATTTTTTTAAAAAAAATTAGGACATTTTAGCATTTTTTTTACTAATAAAATATTCTCTATTTAGATAATTTTAGCACCAGTCGACCCCAATTTTAAATAGGAAAAAATTAAATTAAAAAATTAAACTAATGGAAGGTTCTAAATTAAACTCAATCTCTCCTTTGGTGGGGCAGTTATCATCATTAGTGTCGTAAATAAATTGAGCACCATTTTGTATGGCGTAAAAATAGCCAATCATCTTGCGAGTGTAGCTGTTGAACGGAAGGCGTTTAGTTATTCGATATCCTAATTTCTGCTGATGATCCACGTTTAAAAAATCACATCCAGGTAAACTATTTAAAATGACACATTGTTTATTATTTTGATTATAAAGAGTTCATTCATAAAAAAAACTATGGCAACAACAACAAGAGTACTGTAGATGTCAAAATATTTTTCTGGGCATCGTTTCATAATAAGTTTTTGTTAATATTATTAGCATTATGGCATATTTATTCTGACCTTGACAGTGAAAAATTAAGGCTGACTATTAAGGTTAAAGACGCAGACTACATTGAACATCACACTAATACCTCGTTTCATAACGAATTTTTGTTAATATTATTAGCATTATGCAATATGTATTCTGACTTTGGCAATAACAAATAAGTCTGACTGTGCTAGGGTTGGGGACTCGGAGTACGTTCAACATCACGCTAATAATATTAACAAAACCCACTTTATGTAACGGAGCCCTGGTGTTAGCTCAACAATAGACTTTGTGTGTAATGACTTAAACAATGCTTACCTCCATTTATCAGGTGTTTTTTCATCAGCCATTACCACTACTTTCCACTTGTTGATACTGACAAGTTTCAAGAGTTGTTTGGTTGATTTTGAAATTTCACAGGTTTCCGCATATGCGAGGAAGTGCAAATAAAATTCTCGCGTGGGAATTAGTCAGACGAAGTCCTTAAGATTTTTCTAATAATTATTACGCAAGCATATTTAAGGTGTTCATCTGACTCACTCTGCGAGGGGTTTGAGCTGCACCATGCATATAGTATTATACAGTAAAACTAGCTTGAGTTTTGCACAGTGTTGCATCGTCTAGGCATATACTCAAATGCAATCACTAGCACAATCAAAAAAAAAAAAAAAATGCGTAGAAAAATCAGCCGCTAGCTGTACATAAAATTGTGAAAAGCACGAAGAAATAAACAATTACCATTTACAAAGATCTTAGGCAACGTTTGGGGACTTTCTATTATTATAACATAAAATTAAGTTATGTGTACTTACAAAGTCATGTACCAAATTATGAAGCATATTCCAGTTATTACGAGCCCTATTAAAATTATGCATTCTTTTTTGCAACATGGTTAAATGAGATGAGAGACGATTGAGGAAGAGAAATTATACTGACAACCAACTGCAAATTTAAAAAGGATGAAAAAAAGTTACTGGTTGCAGTATTTTATTTTTAGGAAAATAATTTGTTTGGAGTGATTCATTTTATTTATTATTCGCTTTTGACATTTGTTCAATACATGTAGTGTCCTGATTGTCATTGTGATGACATGGCTGGGAGCAAAGGGGAGAGGCCTAGTTGACATTATGCTGAAGCAGTTATTTTATAAACAGATCAGCACAATAATTTTTCAATTTAAATGTCATTTTATAGCCACTTTGCAATTTTGTGATTTAATAAATACGGTAAACATTTTTTTTTTAAAAAAAAGAATTAAAAAGTCGACAATTTATTCGATAATTTTCCAATCAATAAAAAAATTTGAAAAATAACAGAATAAATTATTAATTGAAATGACAGTTTGAAAAAATTTTATGATACTTTTCCCATAAGAAACTAAAGTTATAGCGGCACTTTTATAACAATGCCGTACTGTATTAAAACTTTCTAGAAACTTATTAATTTCTACCAATTATTGAAATACTGCTGCACAAATTCCAAACAATAACTACGAACAAAGTTCTGATCATTTTCTAAAGAAGAAAGTTTAAGCGGATGAACGTAAGCAGAAGCGTTGGTAAAGAATTTTAACGGGTCTCGTCTATCGCCATACCAGATACTGGTACCTAAAAAACCATCCTTCGTTTGAGGATTTCCGCTTCTACATCCGCTCAAAGTAGTTGGAACGGCAAAATCTAAGTACACTTTATGCTTAAGGAAGACTTTTAAGACTTGCGCGAACATCCAAGAGTCTTGTTTGGCGATGTAATAGACATCGGACATGCTGAAGGAAACCAGGCTCATGTTGACTCCATTCGAGAAGCGGTTCTGGATGAAAGTCTGGAACAGAGGGCTTCTGGGATCACTAATGTTGCGGGATATAAATTGAATTTCTTCAAAAGCTTTATTCGTGCCGTTATACCCACATGCTCTCTTCCACCATGGAGTCCACTGTTGGTGAGCGGAAGTCGGATTTTTCAAGTCTTGATAGCAGTGGGGACCATAGGTGTCGTTCTGAATGCGAGAAGTGCTAGGGTCAAAGGGCAACAGCTTCCAAGGTTTCAAGAACACGTCATCGCCTAAGAACATGTATCCATCCACATTGTAGTTCATCTCTATGGCGCGGATGGCGCACTCGTAACCGTACCATCCGTTGAAAGCCTCGGTCACGTTCACGAAAGAAACGTCACTTTGCCTCCATTTTAAGTTGCTCCTGCTGTTGTTTATTGTTTCCACTAAGGTTGCATAACTACTAGATTCACTGCAAAACAGTATATTTGGAAAGTGATCTCTGTATAAAACCTCCAACATGCGGACATTTTGCAAAAAAGGAAAATTAAATACGATTACGAGAAGAATGTTATTAAATGTATATGAACTTTGTGAGACATTTGATAAAGTTATGTTTTGCATCATGGAATAATGTTGCTTTAGGCGATTTCCACATAAAGTAAACAAATCATTAAAACCAGAATTCATTGGAGCATTTGATGGAGAATAATTCACCCAATTGCTGGTTGTGATTTCAGAAGGTAAACACATGTCGCTGAATGGCTTATCAACTCTAACTGGTTGTTCATAGCCAATATGGTTTAAATCAGAAAGCCACATTTGGACGAAATCTAGATCGTTATCTTTTATAAACTTTTGCTTTACCATATCAGCTGTTAATTTTTCTACGCATTGAAAAAAAGAAAGTGAAACCTTACACTGCCATTGAGAAAGAAAGTCAATGAGTTTGGCTGTTTCTCTGTACATTTGAATTTCTTCCTCAAAATCTTTTAAGTAACTGTGTGGGTTCCTCACTTGAACCGCATTAGGAGGGTGGAAGGCTAAGTAGTTTCCGGTGAGCCATAATAACCTCTGAGCCCAGTATCCTCTCCAAATGTCAGTGACTCTAAAAGCCACTGTTCCTGGTAAGAAGAGAGCCCACAGAGCTTGATAGGAGAAAAGAGTGTTTTGAGAGTTGAAGGGAGCGAACACTCCTTGAGGAAGAGTGAATGGTGGAGCACGAGCATCAAAGGTCACTACGATGTCTACGTCGTCGTTTGAGCCCTTGTTGATGAGACGGTAGATGGCGTCTACATCCGGGTCTCCGTTGACCAACCCCTGTTGAACAGCCGGTGTATTAAAAGTGCACAGGTGGTACGTGTGGTTGGCGGGTTGAGCAATGGCTTCTAAAGGGTATCCTCGTGGCCATAGTTGAGGTTGACCAAAGTGTGAGTAAGGATTGACCACTCTGCGATTGAGGTCAGCGTAGATGAGCCCACTGCTAATAGGCTCTAGGTTGAACTCTATCTCTCCTTTGGTGGGGCAGTTGTCGTCGTCCGTGTCGTAGATAAACTGGGCTCCATTTTGTATGGCGTATAAATAGCCAATCATCTTTCGTGTGTAACTATTATATGGCAGATGTTTGGTTATTCGGTAGCCCAAGTTCATTTGGTCCTCTACACTTAAATATACACTTCCAGGGTAACTATTACAATATAAATACCTTTTTAATGAGTAAAAATTTGCATTTGATATGTGTCTTACCTCCAATTTTGTGGCGTTTTTTTATCTCCAACTACAACCACTTTCCATTGAGGTATGGCGACTAGTTTCTTCAATTGTTCGGTTGGGTTCGATATGCTGGTCACAACTATCCATCTGGGATGATTAAATTCAGCTCTAAATTTAGTTTCCACTTCCACGCAGTTTATGCTCGTTCCATGGTAATCAATTGTAAATGTTCTTTTTTTTAAAAAAATGACAAAATAAAAATGGAAAATTTGTTAAACACTGAACCAGTAATGACATTCATTAACACCTCCCATTTAATGATAAAAGAAGACAATTTTTGGAATATGACCTTTACACCTGAGTCGGTACGGGTGAACGTGCTCACTTTCACGGCTAAAGCTTTTGCCGACTTCCAACCTTTACCTGCCGACTGCATCTCGGCATCTACCATAGGATTAATACAAATTTCCTCTAGCGCATTAACACTTGCCGACTCAGTTGTAAAGGTCATATTTCATATTTTGTTTTTTATTATTAAATGGGAGGTGTTAATTAATGTAAGTATAAAAAAACAATTTATTTTCATTAAAATTCGTCTGATTTATTCATGTTTCAAAACTGACGTCATCCAAAGAACACCCTATATTTTAAAATGAGATATACCAGTACACTGACATAGAATAAAAATGTGACTGTCGCACAAAATGATAGACATTAATAATATAAAATATCACATTTTAGGTATAAAAAAAAATTACCGTTTCTGATAAATTGATGACCAGAAATTAATTTTAACTTACTTTAATTTGCTGTAAAATAGAAAAAGCATTCCGATAAAAAGTATTAATCCAAAAGCAGTTATTGCTTTCTTGTTCAGAAACATTTTTCACATTGTGTGACATACTATAACAGTTGTTTAATCAGCACGTAATAGCCTAATAATTTTTCTCCGTTATCTTTTTATTTCTGGCAACGGTACCGACAAGTGCTTAGAAACCGAGACTACCTAGTCATTAGTTTTGATGCTATCGGAACAAGAGTTAATTATCAGAAATCAGTACGGTAGGCCTACAGCATAACCTTGTCGCGCAGACCTTGACACCTATCATTTTAAATCGCCACATTTTTCAATTAAATCTTCACAATAAATATAATACAGTAGATGCATAAAGTCATCAACATGATATAGGCCTACGCCAAAAAAAAAAAAAATGAAAGAAACCTATTCGAAATAATTATTTCAATGACACGCGGAAATGCTTCACATTAATGATTTTTTTTAATATTTAATTGTTTTATTCAGCGTCCCAAAAATTATATCCTCCTTAACACACACAGGCTTAATACATAGGCCTACATAGTACTCACTATGCGCTGAATCGATTACTACAGCTTCATAAACAAATTTGTATCAAACCCATTATTGTACTTTCTATAACCAAAAATTACAATGCAAAAACATATTTTCGATATTTTTCTGCTCAGATATGAAAATATCTTTTCAGTTTGAATCTTTAAATTAATTTATTTTTGACATGCATCAAAGAATTTAAAAAAAAAAATTAAGAAGAGAAAAAATTATGCATAGGCCTATACCGGTAGTAATTTAATTTACAATACGTTTATAATAATCATTGACTTACTTTGATTTGCAGGAGAACAAATAAAAGCTTCCAATAAAAAATAATATTAAGCAAAATATTATTTTATTATTTTTTAACTTTTTAATATCCAAAACTTGCATACCGGTACACATTTTTTTCTAAACTTGGTTATTTTTATCATAAAAAAAATTACTGGATACCGGTACAAAAAAATGTAGATAAGGCGCGTCTCCATCTATGACGTGTTAAAAAAGGAAGTTATTAAAAATCACTTTCCCATTCAATTCAGGAAAGAAAA
>JAQGAY010002551.1:0-10191 GCA_034698085.1 Polydesmus angustus
TTCCCACCCCCCTACCACCTCTACAGCCAGAATGGCGCCCATTTCAAAAAAGCAAAATTGGCTGCCGCACCCTGTATTATGCAACTTCAAATGGTTATTAAAAATTAATACATCAGATGAATTATTATGATAATTATGGGAGTGCGTACTAATGCTACGCAGCGTCACGCTGGTCTCAAAATAGGGATTTAAAACGAGTGGTCACGGTCTTGAAGTAGAGGTGGTTGGTCAACTTTCGGAAGTGTACATGTAATTGTAGAGCTAACGACCTTTCCCGCCAAAACCGTTTTTACTATTGGAAACGCGGTTGGCAGCCGCTTGACACGCCCATAAAAAAAGGAGGAAAATAATAGTTTTGAGGGATTGAACGACTGCTACTTCCAGGTTCCAATCTCTTTTCGCTGGCAAAATAACGGTCAAACCCTTTGAGCACAAACACTGCGACTGAGCTCTCTAGCTGCAGCCTGCACCCGAAATAACGACGGCTAATAATAAAAGTTATTACAGTGAAACCTATACGCAAGTCCACCTCCGTTTCGAAACCACCCTAAATACGTCCCTCCGATTTTCCCATGTTAATGCACCTCTAAAACTGGATCACCTCTACTATTAGACCGTGATCACTAATTTTAAGTCCCATTTTCACTATTGTCAATGAGAGATCTATGAGTCAACATTAGAATTTTGTTGAATAAATAAAGTTCCAATACTTGGTTACAACTTCTAGTCCTGGAATTTTATTCAAAGGGTGTCTAACCAAAAATTACAATTTTAAAAATATAAAAATAATTAATTTTTTTTAAAAAAAATATTCTATTTAAAGACCACCTCTACTTGAAGACCACTTTTACTCGGTCCCAACGATGGTCTTGTAATAGATGTTTTACGGTACTAAATGCGAGGTATTAACTAATGTAAATAATGTGTTTTTAAAAAGCGAATAAACAAATCAAATTTTAATGAAATTAATTTAATTTTTTAATATTTATATACAACAACACCTCCGATTTAATGATATAAAACAATTTTTAAAATAATGACCTCTCCAACTGAATCGGCATATTATTATGTTAACCCGATTAGCAATATTTTCAATTTAAAAAGCGAATAAACAAATCGAATTTTAATTAAATTGAATTCATTTTTTAATGTTTACATACAACAACACTTCCGATTTAATAATAAAAAACCGTTTTTAGAATATGACCTCTCCAACTGAGTTGGCACGTGTTAACTCCATTATCAGATTTTTCAATAGCCTTCTCATAGGTGTTTGAATCTGGCAACACTGTTTAAATTTTTGGTTGGTAACCATTTTAGAACATTTTTAGAATGCTGTCACTAACATTTATTTATCAGGTGTTGTTTTTGAGGATAATAACTTTATTGTCATGGAACGGTTGACAATTGAACGGCGCATTCTTACTGGCGACATCCAGCCAGACACGTGCGAGAGTTATTAAAAATTTTGCTAATCGAGTTAACGTGTGCCGACTCAGTTGAAGAGGTCATATTCTACGAATTGTTTTTTATCATTAACGGATGAGAGAATGTTGTCTTAAAAAAATATCAAAATGAAATATTTCTTGCCCCTTTATCAGTGCGTAGAATTAGCACTAGCAAAATGCAAATGCATTGCAAAGCATCGCCGCGTGCTTAACGGTACGCTTTTTAAGGGGCGGCTACATCTTCCAAATCGAAAAAAAATTTATCCAAAATGATAAATTTATTTTTATTTTTCTAGAAAAACAATTCAAAATGTGGAAAAAAAAGTATTTCTAACTCCTTAAGGTTAGATCAAAATAAAATAATGTGCCGAGATTTAGTTAGCAGGTGCAGGCTGGAAGTCTGCAAAACCTTTAACCATTAAAGCAAGGGCAATGAGCACATTTACACCTTACACAATTACACCTGCCGACTCAATTGTAGAGGTCACATTCAAAATTTTATTTTTATTGTTAAATGGGAGGTGTTTTATTTTTATGACTTGTTTATTTATTTTTTGAATTTTTGTTATTTTAAGGACACACCTAATTACAGAATATCTACATCACGGCTTACTTGTCCATTTTTATAACTTGTTTTTTCCAACTACGAGTATTATGATAGGAGCATGCTGTGGTGAGTCAGAATTTACATGTCCCCAAAGCAGAACATTGAAACACAATCTGCTGCAGAACATTGTCAGTCATGGTTTGCCGTTCTTGACTTTCATCAAGGGTATCATTAACTGGCACGGATTTCAAAGCATGATTGACCAAATTCTGGTCATGTGTGTTGTTTTTCTTGTGGGGATATGTAAAACACCTTGTTTATGTTCCAACAAAGTTTTGTTTTATGTGTTTGCAATTAACCATATTGAAAGGAAAATTTGAGATTTATTCATTTGAGAATCCTGGGAAGTGCTTTGTTTTTTGCAACACAAAATTTAATAATGGTAAAGCTGAGCACCACAACATTTATTTAGTATGACATTTCTCATTAGATAAGTTAAAGATTTGTATCCAATATAATTTTAAAGTAGAAATAGTTAATAATTTCAACAAATACAGCGTTTTGCTATAACGGCCTTCGTGAATTCCGGCACTGTTTCAATATACGGCCCAAAAATGCTTTGATATACGGCCAAGAAAATTTTTTTAAATTAATAAAAAAATTTAAAGGGTGTGCAATTGAAAAATGTTTAAAACTAATCCCAAAATCACATTTTGCAAGAATTTATGTAACTTTAGACGAGCAGTAGGGCCATATTTTCGTTTGAAAATCACAGAAATAGGGAGACAGGCTGAGTACAGCAGGAGTTAAGAACGCGGATGGAGATTTAAGAGCACTATTATTGCTAAACGCCTTTAAGTGAAGTGCCATTATTGCAAATTATTCCTGTAAAAGCAAATTAAAGGACAGTTTTTACAAACTCATAACAGTATAAGCAGTAAAATATATATAAAAAAAGTGAAGCGAAACAACCGCTGACGTGTTCCTTATTGTCAGTAATACATTTCCCAACAGCTGATTCTGTTAGTATGATAGATTTGTGTTATTTTTCGGATTCCAGAGAGCATTTTTGAACTTTTAATTCATATGTAATTAAAATGCGATTAGTTTTATGAATTAAAATGTATAACGTCCGATTTTCATTAAAAATTTGTAAATTTTTTCAATTTTTTTCTGAAATTGGAACCGATTATTTGAATTTACATAGGTTTCTATGGGAAAAAATGATTTGTTATACGGCATTTCAATATATGGCCAATTTTCAGGAACCGATCAAGGCTCTATATATCGAGGTATGGGTGTAAAATGTTTTTCTATTTCTGTTTTTTTAAGGTTTTTGGATAGGACCCTACAATTGCATGTATGGTCTTAAGATAAAACAGAAAGAAGGTCACTGGTAATAGAGTTTAAAGGAAAAAGCCAAAGATTGTTTTATTGGCTTTTCAACATTGGGTGCAGGAAAATTTACCCATCCAATCACCCAATCAAACTATTCCAAACATTATCAAGTTCATTACCCAGCATTTATTATCATATACAGCAGAAGGAGCTGCAGAACTTGGGAGAAAATCTAGTTAAAATTCCCATCATCCTTGCTGGTGACTTCAATGTTAATTTGGTTTCAGATGATGTAGTGCCATTAGTTCGCTTTTTGAATGATAAATTATTTTTACCGCCGCCCCTCCATAATTAAGTTTTTTTTGATAAGAACCTCTTTCTGGTTTTCTTTCTGGTCTTTCCATTTTCAAAGCAAATAAAAAAAAATTGATAGTTTGTAATATAAAAATTAACATTTTTTGTTAATGAATTTCTCTCAGAACGAATACAATGAATATAATTTTTTTAAATGTGTACTGCATTATTCAAGTATTTTATCACACACAAAAAAATAAAAAAATGCAAATAAAAAAAAATGGCTGTTCAGAAAATATTTGCATTGCTATTTAACTTTGTGATCAAGAAGAGCGATAGACTGCTTGGTGTCTTGAGAAGTGTTACACATGAGCATTATGGATCAATAATAAATCGAAAATGTTTTTTTGGATAATGATAAGTGTGGTGATAATAATTATTTTTATAGTGAAAAGTGTTGGGATAATAATTTATAGCTGAGAAGTGTTGGCATTTACTGGTAAGCTTTCCTATTTAATTTGCATTACATATTCTTTTGTTTGCGAGCCCACATGCAGTATGCTAAGCTGGCATGATGGGCCATTGCTGGATCAGCTTAAACCCAATAATAGTATAAACCTGAACTACTGCTACTGGGGGATCTTAGATGCTAACAAAAACCAGCATGTGGCATTGGAAATGTCATATGGTCTTGATCAGCCTCTGGATACTCAAAAAGCTTTTGACACCCCAGATGATCAGTCAAGAACCAATCAACAATGTAATTGTATATGGTAATTTTCAACAATAAAAAGCTCAATAAAAAAAGCAGAGATAATGAAGAAGAGAGAAGGAAAAATGTAAAAATATCAAAATACAGAAATGGTGACTTGCAAAAGATAATTTAAACAGTAGTCTCTAAGCCTGAAAATCTTGCAAGATAAGACAAATCAACACAGAAATGCCACATTTAAGATTGCCTTGCAAATTTAATAATACTTGATCCCAAATACCTTAATAATAATCACAATCTTATCACAAATACAAACTATTGTGGATTGTGAACAAAAAATGAGAAATGTAAATAAAGCCAACATAGCTGATCTTGAAAACAAAAAAACTGGGGCGCCCTCTCCCACATTTGCATCCTATTGGGAAGAAATTATTTGATGGCCTTTTTTGAAATAATTGTAACATCAGGTTTTCATTTTACTTTTTTAAACTTTCTTTCATTAACTTATGGAGTGGGTTTCATTCAACAGGACTGAAGAGGGCCTTAAGTAAATACTTTGTACTCACTAAAGAACATTTTTCATTTCACTTTTTTCAAGAATTTACTATGCTCCCCCTTTCACCATTTTTTTTTAAAATTTAATTTAAGTATTGCTTTTACAAATAAGTAATTTTTTTAAAAATATATATATATATTATATATTGATGATATAAGTATCTAACCAATTGTCTTACTTCTTCTCTTTTAAAAAACTTTCAACTTTTCGGAAATTAGTAAAAAATGAATTGTGAGTCAATGAGAAGTAAAATTTTAAAAAAGCTTGAAGGGGGATTGGAGCACTGATTGCAGCAGCTTCTGGCTGTTTTGTGGATGATCTATCGGGTGGCGCAAAAAAAGTGGCACCCCTATGGGAAATTTGCAATAAAAATTAATTTTTTAAACTTTTTCTTCTGAAAACACTACTAAATTTTTGCCTAATATTAAATTAAATAAAATTTAATATGTCTTCCTCCTGTCTCAACAGTTTCTTCAAATGGTGTGCACCACTTGTCAATTCTGCTGTTTATAAATCATTAAGACAAATTTTGCTACTCTTCAACAATGTCCATTTTTAGTTTTTTTATTGTTGCAAATTTACGTTTAAGATAGATTTTTTGTTGAAGTGCACCTCAAATAACTTAATCATGGATTTTTGTGATTTTGGGGATGCTTTATTCAAAAACTTGTTACATGTAGTTATTTTCTTGGAACAACTGAAATTTTCAGAATAAAAAGTTAAAAAAATAAGTTTTTATTTCAAATTTCCAATAGGGGTGCCACTTTTTTTGCGCCACCCGATATATGTGCCAAAGATTAGCAACCATTACTGTTCATTTCACCCTAAACAAACCAGGGCTAGGAAAAAAACCCAGTAACATTTGCTTTGTGCGATGTGGATGTTCAACATAAATAGTTGAACTTAAAAACTGCCAAAGTTTCAGCTGGCAGTAGGATTAATTTGCATGACTCAAATTGCTATGTCATTGAATATTATACTATTAAACTTAAAATAGTAATTTGGGGTTACTTAAGGTGAATTTAGTTACCACAATCATTTATAGTAAAATAAGCTTGGAGATAAATGACTACTCATTATTTATATAGAGAAAATGTTGTTTAATAAATTTTTCTATACTGAATTTTTCAAAACCTTATAACAGCTTCCATACCTTATTTTTTGCTTTTTATTGAAATTTGGTTTACAAAATAATTTATTTTATTCAATATTCTTGAATTTTAAAATCACAATTTTTGTGAAGCTGTCTCACACTGCAATAGATTTTTACTTGTATATGTTAGTTTTTGATTTTTATAGATGAATAAATGTCAGATGCAGTGGCAATTTTGTTTTTTTGCCCCTCTATAATCAAGTTTTTTTTAGTTATGTTACTTTATTTCTTTAATTTTTTATTAGTGTAACTTGTTCCATTGTTGGCCATTAGGCTTGGCAAAAATATTTGCCCAAAAAAATTTTGGATTGCAACAGTTATGTTGTGCCCACTTGTGCTTTATGGTGTTGAAAACCATGTGTTAGGACAGTTAGGGGTAAGGGTTACATTTTTATACCTCTAGGTGGCAATAGAATTTTTTTTTATTAAGCATGTGAAAACGTTCAAATGTGTCAAAAGATTGAATTGTTCAACTTAATACTGTGAGTTTTTTTTATTTATTGTATATTTATAATTATAAAATAAATTTGTTTTAACACAAAAATAAAATTTTTTATTTTTAGTTTCTGAGAAAAATGCAGAAATCACAAAACCAGATATCTGAGTAATTGTTTTTATTGCTTTATTCCTCATGTCTGCAGCAAATATGTAAGTAAGACAGAAATGCAGCTCAGGAAAATGGAAAAGCTGACTGCGGGTTAATACCAGAAGTGGGCAAAAAAAGCTGCTGGCGAAAAACAAGTTTGAAAATTTGGCAACATGTTGATGCAATGGCAAGTTTGACACATGAGGATTTAGAACCTACAAAAATAGCTAATCAACAGGCTTTAGAAAGCCAATTTAATTTGTTTTCAACTTAGGAAATGTAAAGAACTTTGCCTGGGCACCCAAAGATAAGTTTTGTGCAAAGATAACATAATGCTTAATTTTGGGGACTTCCTTAATTTTCTGAGAAACATTTGCAATTACTAGTAAACTGCTCCTGGCTATTTTGTGGGTGATCTATATGTGCCAAAGATCTGCAACCATTACTGTTCATTTCACCCTAAACAAACCAGGGCTGATGAGGCCATCGTGCTGGCAAGGCAGAGGCACAAGCATCACAAGTTGGTAGTGAAGCGTGAAAGATTAATTGGTAAAGATATTTAAAAATAGTATATTTAAAGTTTTAATTTTATTTTAGTAGGGCTAGACAGCCTCACAAATTTGAAAATCATTAAAAACATCAGATATATAGTGAATTTGTCTGACATAAAGCAATGAAAAATATTAGTGTATGAAGTTGCTAAAGAAAAAAATGGAAAGCCCAGGATTAAATAGTAAACTATTTTAAGAAAATCTCAGCTAGATTGTGAGTGTAATAAGTTGGTCATGGATGGTATCTTTCAGACAGTACATGCCATCAAAACCAGCAAACAGCAAATGGCCATCTGATTGACATTTTTGTTGTAAATGCTTTTATTTTATGGTTAAAAATCAATCCTGAATGGAACCAAAATAAATTGTTCAAGCATTTAGAACAATTAGAATGTGCTTGAAATATTTAATTTTTATTATACTTTTGTATATTTTTAAATTTTCAATCCATAGTTAATATAGTGATGCTGCTGTCACGACAATGAATACAACCTTATGACAACTAGATCACTAGTCACCTTCTGATTAGCTGGCTAGAGTGGTTAAACCATGGATAATGAGAACTGGAATGAAAGATAGATAGAAATCAGCATGCATATATTTCCCCATAAAATTTCCCCTTTTTTGCAACAAAGTAAAAAAATCATAAATTTTAAAGATTTTGTAGGAAAGTGTCATGTTTTCAAATCTCAATTGTTGAATTTGATTATGTGTGATACATGTGGTATAATGTTAAATTTTTTTTATAGAACATGGACTGTTACTAAAGGTCACTACTTTGGTACTCAACCTGTCCAATTATGCAGACCTAGAGGAAGATCTTCACCTTCTTTTTAGCAAAACTTTCAATGACCAGCATAGTCTCCTTAAATTTGGCTCTTTTGAATGCACAGTTGCTAAAGATAAAATTTTCAGAAAAAGTATAAAAATTCATTATGGTTTTTGGAGGATCATTAAAATTTTTTTCTAATAATGTGTCAGGAATTTATTGGAAAAAATAAAACACATTCTACTTATTTGAATTGAATAATCCTGGAACAATAATAGCCTTAAGACTTATTGTGGCCAGATTTTATTCAAGAAAATATAATTTTTTTGGGTTATTCTAAAAATATAGCACAGGGCTTGAAATTGAATACCAACTGGCATTTAGAATACTGACTTCAGGAAATTATTGTGTTCCTAAAAATGGGATAGTTCCCAAAGCAATTGTTTAGTTAGGACTGATAATAGATGCTAGTAGTATGATCTTCTGTGAAGCCAAGCAGCTTTTTATTTTGCCATGGGCAACTGAATTCCTTTAATAAATTAATGCCTCAAACAAGGTGAATTTAATTTTACTGAGTGTTTGTGATTGGAGTTGCTCATGGCAAAACTGTCTTTATTTCCAGAACCTATTTTTGCAATTTAAGTGGCCAACATTAAAAATTAAATTAGTTTGAATTTAAGCTTTTTATAGGTTTTTGGTCAAATAGAAGCCCATGGACATTTACTGTATTTGACTCTAGTTTTATGTTTGGTATAAGCTTTACATGTGGGCCTGTATTATAAAATGAAATTATTCAACTCCAATTAGTGAAAATGAAGATGGCTTAAAACACAATAGACTAAATCCCATTACTGACTTTGACTTTATACAGGTGGTATAATGTTAAATTTTTTATAGAACATGGACTGTTACCAAAGGTCACTACTTTGGTACTCGACCTGCTCAATAATGCAGACCTGGAGTACGATCTTCATCACCATTTTAACAAAACTTTCAATGACCAGCATACTCCCCTGAAATATGGCTCTTTTGGAGCACAGTTGCTAAAAATAAAATTTTCAGAAAAAATATTCATCATGATTTTTGCAGGCTCTTTAAAAAACTTTCTAATGATGTGTCTAGAAATTATTTGAAATAATAAAACACATCACACTAAAATTGTACTGTATTTAGGTTTTTGTAAATTATAAGTAAAAAAAACAATTTTTGGCTATAAATCATAAATATACAAAGATTGGCTACTGACAAAGGTAACACAGTCACCAGGTCTATCACCTTTTGGTCATCTTTTCACCACCTCATTCTCTTCCTCATTGGGGATTTTTAACCAATATACCGGTAATTTTAAAGTGGAAATAGTTGAAAATTTAAACAAAGAAGAATTTTAAAGAAAAATTAAAGATTGTTTTATTTGACAAGTACTACCATAAAAGTGCTTACATGTAATGATTTTGGTGGGAAAGGTTAGTTTTCTAAGATGAAAACTTTAATAAACCTAAGAGCTTGTTGATAGCCATCATCTCTGTAGTCAAGGAGATGTTTAAATAATTTTTTAGAAAAAAAATTGATTTTAAGTAAGCATACTCAGGGTGGCATCAGTGTTGGGACTACCATGAAAGTGCTCTAATGTTATGGTTTATAAGCCATGGTGGGCAAGGTTTGAATTCCAAGATCAAAACTTGTATAAAAGAACTCCTTAACTGCAGAGGAAATGGCTATCAACAAGCTTTTAAGTTTATTAATTCTTTAGATAAAATTTTTGATTTTATGCAAGCATACTTTTTAAATTGCATATTTTTTAATTAATAATGTGCCTGCTTAAATGTAAATATTTAATTCCTTTTAGTAAGAAACCGATTTCAAAACAGGACTTGTGAAACCTGGGCCTCAGGGTGGCACCAGTGTTGGAACAGTCCAGAGGTCTAAAACTAAAATAAATGACTTAAAGAAAATTTCACACCCCATAAGCAGTGTGTTCTCCCAGTCGGAAATGACAATGAGATATTTGCAAAAAACCAAATTTAGGATACATTTGTGACATGCGCAAACAATGCTTTTTTAAGTTTTGATCACCTATGAATTAATGCGATTTTCAGTAAGTTCAAGTGGACTTGTACAATTAAAAGCAATAGTAAATTATTTTTTCCCAACATATTAAGTATATTTCCTAATGTATTCACTTGATTACAAATAAGAAATCAAACACTATGCCACATTTCATACTACAAGCTCCATTG
>JAQGAY010002552.1:0-10188 GCA_034698085.1 Polydesmus angustus
TTTTTTTTTCCCCTTATCTTCTTTTCAATTTTCTAAAAAACAAATCTGTAAAAACGTTTCTACTTAAAACAAGCGCTTAAGCAAACACAAATTACATTCCGACAGCTTTAAAAAAAATGCAAATTGATATCGATTTGCTTTATATTTTTCAATCCGTAAACGATAAAAAAAAATCAAGCCCGTTATTTTCCAATTTAAAATTTGGTATAAAATCGTGAACGATCGTTTTGCTCTAATCGAAATGACTGGGCAAGAAAAATTGTTATGATGTCACAATAGAGTGAGTGAGATTGGGAAAAAAGAGAGAAAGAGAATAAAGTCGTCGATTTGACGTTTTGATAATAAAGATAAATGTCATTTGCTATTAAAATTGCCATATTTCGATTTTTTTTTTCTTTTTTTCTTTTATCCTTTTAGCGTACGGGCACGTCTGCTCGTGTGGAGTGGAACCGCACATCGCTCTTTCCTCTTCCGATGAGAAAGCGTAGAGTGCTCAAATCTAAGTTCGCATCTAATTTATATGCAAAAGCTCGTTAATTCCTTTCGCATGAAATACAATTACCGCTTATACAGCAAGTTCCATCATCATCGAAGTATAGGTCGAAACTGTTCGCTATTTTTAACATTTTTTTTTTATTTATACTTCGCCATCATTCAAAAAAGCATTACTAAAGTAAAGGTTAAAACATTAACATAGCGCGTAAGTAACTTTTGCACCTTCGCCTATCTATAACATTTAAAAAAAAATTAAAAAATATATTTTTTAATAATAATTATTATTAAGCAAAAAATATTTAAAAACGTGTTAATTAAACGCCAGTAGTAATCATCTAACGATTGCTTAACGAATATTTCTTATGGAACACGATTAAATAGAGCGTTGCCCTATGCATTTACCCAAAAAACGAAATATTTTTTCTAATATGAAGGCCAATTATCCAAGCACCCAATTATTTGTGTCTACAGTTTCCTGTGGTCCTCATAATTGATAAACTCGTTCAATTAATTTTATGTTACAAAATAAATAATAGGTACGGTAGGTTTTGTTTAGTTTTTGTGTACGTGTACAATATGGTTTGAGTAATTCAGTTTTGCAGAAGCGTGTAATTTACATTGACGTCATAGCTTCTGCTGATAAATGAAAACATGGAAAAGACATTTTAAATATCCAAAAATTGTGAGTCTACAAAAAAATACATCCACTTTTCACAGAAAAACTTGGGCGCATACTAAATTTTCGAAGTTGACAAATATAAAAAGCTGTTTATATTGGATTTTAAGGCAAAATTTAAAAAAAAGCATTAAAATATACAGTATCTAAAGAATATTTATATTTACCACACTTGCACTTTTATTACCATAATAATGCAGTTTGTTGATTACATTTATCAGTGAGTGAGGTTCCAAAATGTAAAAAACGGTCAAAAAAAAAAAAAAAAAAAACGGGAAAATTCTCACGTGAAAACAAATGTGCTGCTGCCGACTATAATCATGGGAGCAAAGTTTGAATTAAAAAAAATCGGAAAGGTTTTAATTTTAAGCATTCAAACTAAATAATAATTTTAAATGTGCGTTAGAAATTTTGAAGCAAAATAATCTGTTTTTTTTTTTATTCAAAATCTCAAATCAAAAAAACATAATAAACCAAGAAACTTGCTTCGCAAATGATGTACTGCAAAGCGACTAAACGTTTACCTATATACAAAACAAAATTCTGCCATGCCACTGCTTTCATCCGGATTTTCCATTATCCGGAGCTTTTTTTTTTTGTTGAGAATTTTAAAAACAAAAACTCGAAAAATGTAAGTTATTGTTTTTAACATGGCTTTTATCTTTGTTATTATGTATACAGTATTACTACTTTTTCCCTTATTCATTAAAATTTAAATAAATCCGTGCAAAAAAATGACTTTTTTCAATCCAACTCTATTATCCGGATATTTGTGTATCCACACTACCCCTGACATTGACCTGTCCGGATAATCGAGGCTCCACTGTAATTCCTGTAATTTGAATTCAGCGCGTTTAAATTATTTTCTTAAATTATTTTCCTAATTGAAAGTCAAGAGATGGACTTAGAAAATGGAACATACTGTACGCGCATTGAAACTGCATTGGAAAGACGAGGATGAGAGAGGGACGGCAAAGGCAAATGGCAGCGTAGAAGAATACAAGCATTTAGAAGATTCAATTAGTCAGAGATATAGATGTTTTAATAGAAATTAGAAATAATTTCTCCTCTTCTTTCCCCCTTCTATACCCTTTGTATTTGCCCTCCTCGTCCCCCTACAATAGCTGCATAAACACATACACACACAGCCAATTAGAGCCGATTTACGTCATTAGCCAACGGCAGGGGGAACTTCCTCTCGATAGTATAATATTTTTCATATTTACCCAAAATCTTTTCAATGACGTCATTAACGTCATTTTGAGCTTAAAATGTTAACCTTAGCCACGCCCACCTACAAAAGCTTTTAAAAAGTAATATTGCAATTCATCATTTTAATAGACTTTAAAGAGTTGCAATTTTTTTTTTGCAGCAATAAACCTCCCCAACAATATTTAATTGAAATATGCGGAGTCAGTGGTTTTGCGCGAGCCTCTGCGAGATTCATGGAATTCCTCCTCTGAAACAAACCAAATTATTTTTATTTTTTATGAATGTAGTTAATTAATTTGCAAAAGGTAGCTATTTTTATCTCTCGCTCTCTATTCATTATTTGCGCACACATGTTAAAGTTTAACTAGTGCGCCATAGGTTATCAACGTAGGTACACGTGGAGTCGCGTGACGCAAAAAATAAAAACAAATTGTGTGTACGATACATTTATATTAATCTCGTTATTATTTACACACCCCTAACGCTTACTATACGCTCGATAACCATCTACAGTATAAGCTTCAACGTATATTGTATAAAAAAAGAGAGAAGCATTTTGATGACCTATAACCTGGTACGAGCAATCGATTGCTTAGATTAGTGGTGGTCAGTGACACCGGCTGGACAGAAAACGATGAAAATAATAAATAATAAAAAAAAAGCTCTCTCAATTGATGTAAGCAATAATTTACGTAGGCCCACTAGCACGCTATACTGCGGTTTTTATTTGAACCGCGCTCGTTCCAAACTTCAGGAACGACCCTCGCCTATTTCGTCCATGATTAACTGTTTGTAGTGGTTGCGCATGACCTTAACCCTTTCTATCAAATGAATTAAAATGCACATCTCTCTTATTTTTCCCTCTCGAAACGTCAGCGCCGACATTAATATCATGCAAATACAACAGATGACGCGGCAAAGGCGCATGCGCGTCAATCCGCTGCTGGAAAGCTAATTCACTTTTACAATTTGGGTTGGGTAAAGAAAAAAAAGTGATTGAAACGACCTCGAACTTTCTGAAAAGCTCTTCAAAATACATAATCCCAGCGTTGTTGGCAAAGAATCTAAGTGCACATTTGAATAATGACTCATTTTCAAGCTAAATTTTTAATGCAGAAAGTGAAGAACTCGAACCAATTAAAAACTTTGGGAGGCTTTTTTTTATAAACAAATTAGATAAGCTGCGTTACGATGTAATTTACTTAAAATAAATATTTGCATCATCATTTTCGTGAGTAAATTTTAAATACTTTAATTGCTCTGTAGAACAAAATATTTTTTATATGAAGAGCTTTAATGTAACAAAATGTCAATTTAAAAAAAAAAAACTAATTTAAAATGTTTACAGTGATATCCTGTGCATTTTTTTGGTGTAATATAATTATTTATTACGTTAATTAAATTGCGAATGTTTGTTAGCGTGGCAATAAATTTATGTTTACAAAAATTTATGTTCTCAGGATGTAGTGGCCTTGCGAAGGGGGTGAAGAGAGATAGACACTAATGTACAGTAAAAATTCAATATTTGTGACCTTTAATATTCATGACCTCCAAATATAATCGGATTTTCACTGTATTATTCTCCACTACATTCTTAGAACATAAATTTTTGTGCCGCCATATCAAAAATCTTCAATTTAATTATTGTAATAAATTTCACAAGAAAAAAAGTATTTAATCGAGTTTAATCGATTCTAGGCATTCAACGCGCCATGTACGGTGCCCCAAAAATTCATCTAATTCATCTAAAAACAGCTAATCATCGAAAAACACACTTAAATATACCTATTTATTCACGTGAAATCCCATCCACAACGTATATTGTCGCAGAAATAATTTTAAACATTTTAATGTTAACCTTAATTATGCAGTAAAACTTATTTAAAACAAACTTTAATTTTAAAAAAAACCTGAATTAACAAATTAAAAATATAGAACGCAACGCATCAGAAAATCCTGTCTAATCCGGAAACGGAAAACAATTTGATATAAGCAAAATTCGGGTTAACCTTACTGAAAGACATGACCACGAAATATTATTTGCTAAAAATTCTCTTACAAAAGTTTTATAACTTAAGTTGGTATAGCCACGATCTATGGTATACTGTAGCTATAGGTTAAATGAGCTGTTAAAAAGAACACCAGGACAAATAAAGGGAAATGTGTCGAACAAAATATTTTAGAAATAAACACGGCAGTTTGGATACTAGTATGGTTTGGGAATTAGATAAAAGCTTCAAAGGTGCATACACAATTATTATTGTTAGAGAAATGTTAAAGTTTTCAACTGACTCACCTTCAATAAAGCGGAAAACTGCAAAAACTCCAAAAATTTACACGATTCCGTTATACCCAGGTTTTAATCAATTTCCAAAAGTAAATAACTTGCAATTGATTATATTTCTCAATTCTGCTATTAAAACTACACTAACTAAAAAAAAAAACTTCGTTACTTAAAAATTCTATCTTTATTGAAAACCCGAAATAATAAGTATTAGTGAAAGGAAGTGTAAAATAACAGCATTACGTGCGGTATCTCCGCCATTCAACATGACGAATTGTGCGTCGATTTTGCACTCGACTGTGCAAAAGATCATTAAACTTGTATTTACACTGTATAAATTCTTTAAAAGCGACGATTATAACTCACCACCAACAAAGTAGAAATAGTAATTAAAATACGTTTAAACCACAACATCAATCACCAATTCAAATAATTAGAGATACGAAAAAGTTTTCGGTAAATAAAAAAAAAAAAAACTAACAAAAAGAAAAATGAAAGCGAGTTCAGTCATTGTACAGTCGTTTTATGCGTAGTAAATAAAGCATAAAATTGTATGTAGTTGGGGAGAACAAAAAAAAAAAAAAAACGTATAAAAAATCAGTATTTAAGATGGCGCTTCTGTCATAATTCATATTTAAATTCATAGCCAATTCATTCATATTTATATTATACAAAAGTGTATATGGAAAAGACAAATTCCCGCCTCCCATAACCACCCCTCCCCTCCGCGCATCTTCTTTTTTAACTGTGTGAGATGTAAAAAGCAATTTCCATTGTTAATGTATCCTCCTTTTTTCTCCCCTTGCCTTCCAATGGCTTTTATAGCAATCTATTTAAAAAACAAGCATATTTACGAGCCATCAAATTATATTATACGATAGCCCACCCGTACTACGCCACCGTTTTTCATATTACGTGACGTCACGTGACACGAATTTTTCCCTTACTTTTATGTTAGCCGGGAAACATTTTCAATGAAATACTAACCGGAAAAAAAAATCGCGCTTTTCAGATTGATAACAAATAGCGTAGATGTTTACCACGCCAGCGCAAAACGACGCATTTTAATTTCGAAATAAATAAAAACCCATAAAACAATAAATTTTAAATAAACCGCGTAATAAATATGCTAATGTTTTAGTATTTTAAGATACAAAAAAGACGAGTAAAAATATTAACAAGTTCAATTTGTTAGCATTTACTGACAAATCGGAAAATAATAATAATAAAAAAAAAGTTTTATAGAACTCATTTGCGCGCGCGGATTCATTTAAATTTTAAAAGAATAAGAGAGTAATCGAGAGAAAAATAGAAAGAAAATGTTGATTTTCTCCAAGAAGATAAAAAGAAAAAAAAAAAGAAGGTAATTGAATTTCATCTGACAAACTGAATAACGTTTTCCCCTTATCTAAAATGAAGTTTTAAGTTTGTATAGGAAGAAGAAGTAAAAAAAAAAAGTACATCCCGCACATGCGCATAAAGTTTTAAGTGCGGAGAAGAAATTTTTGAAAAGTAAAGAAGAAAGGCTTTTTCTCGAATGAGTTGAAGAAAAAAAAAACCCCGCCTCTCCACCTCCATCACTCTGGCTATGTGTATGTTGGAGATTGGGTAAAGTGAATGAGAGAGTGCGAGAGAAGAGGAAAAACGAATGTGAAGGAAAAGAGTGAGAGAATAAGAATGATGAACACGAGAGCAGACAACAACAAATGATTCATCTTCACTTAAAATTAGATCGTTTCGAACATTTGCATTTACTAATCTCTAAACCTCCCCATCGCTACACCCACCACTGCCACTCATGTTGGAGCAATCTAGACCGAGGAAGAAGCAAAATAAAAAATAAAGATGAAAATCGAAGACTGCAGCGGCAGCATCTCTTCTCTAATGAAATTACAATGCGCAACTTGTAACAATACACATTTAAAGTTCTCATAAATAAGAAAAAAAAAAGGTTCGTTAGAAATAGTCAATTCTTGTAAATATTTTAAATAAATAAATACAAAAAAAAACATCAATTTAAATAAATTATTTTAGTAACCCAACAAGTTCTCGAAGTAGAAAAAAAAATCAAGATAAAATACTTTAAAAAATTTTTTTTTCTATAATAAAAGCTCTTGTTATTTAGAAATAAAAGATCAGTCAGAATAAAATATTACTACGAATTTTTGTTTTACGCATGGAATTTCCTAAAGAAAAATATCTGAGTCATAAAAATCTTACGTTCCATTCTTTTGAAATTGAAAAGCTTGCGGCAATAACCAGGCAACTCCATTTTTGTAACTTTTTTCAAACTAAAAAAAGTATTTTCTCATTTTTATTTTGTTCTCACCAATACTTATATCATCAATATAAAAATTCTAAGAAAAGAAATAAATATAATTGTAATAGCAATCAAATTAATTTTAATTATTATTTGTTAGCCCGTGTAAAGTTAGAAAGCCGCCTACATTTAAAAAAAAAAACAAAAAAACATGAGAATTTGCATCGTGCGCATATATTGCAAAAGTTAAATGAATTAAATCACAGTAAACTGCTAACCGATCCTCATTTAATAACTAAACTCTGTAAAGCTATAAATCATAAAAGATCATTTTTCAACGTTAGCTAAATTTGTTCTCCCCACTTATTGACCATGTATTAATAGGTAACTGAGTGAAACTTGCATGCGAAAATGTCGTTTGTATAAAACAGGGGAAACATTTAAAAATTAGAGCTGCCTCGTTTATGCCCCAAATGGGGTAAAAACAAATGCTTATTTTGGGAGGCAGTAAATGCAGGTACCGGTAATGCGAAACCATTGGGCAGATGGTTTACTAAAATAAATCATAATAAAACTGCAAAATACAAATTTTTATCTCTTAATATTTAATTTCTTTCTTGCACCCCAAATAAGTACGCTAAAAAAAATTTAACTTAAAAACTAAAAGCCACAGCTTCGACATTGAACCGTTTTATCGATAAAAAGCATCATTTAAATCAAAAAGTCAAAAACATGAAATTGTCTGATTATATAAAAAAAATACCCGAGCACTTTGCTTTCAAATTTAAAATTATTTTTCACGATTTAATCGATTATAAACGCTTTTGTAAAAGAAATTTCCCGTAATAAAATTTCTAAGACGTTTTTCTCAAATACATATATTTAAAAGACATAATCTTCGAATCAAAATCGATACACGTTTTATTTACATTTGAGATACTTCTAGTCAATCATAAGCGCTCATGAAAAAAACCCGGCATTTATTTTCCGTTTACGATTTTTATGCGTATAATGCAACTTCCAATATCATCATGTTTTATGTCAAATATTGTACATTAAAAAAATCCATTTAAAACTATTAAAAAATACACTTTAAAAAAAAAGTCAACAACGTTGCTTAACCTTAGCTTTCGACCCATCGCTCAAGGTTCTATGGCTTTAAATATTTTATGCAGCGCAAAAACTAAAATAAGTTTACTAGACTCGTGCGCAATTTCAAATTGAATTGTATTCCAACAAAAACATAATAATAAAATATTAAATAATATTATGCCAATAGCTGTCCATCAAAAAACTAAAATACAAAGCATGAAAAACACGTAACCGAGTCAGTAATTTCGACTTTTCAATATAACAATATTAAAGTTCAGTCTTTATTTTACATTTTCTATTCATTATCACTAACAAAATAAAACTACAGTTGATAAACTCGCAAAAAAACAAAAATAAATAAATAAATAAAAACTACATGTACAATGTATTAAAACCCTAATATTTTGCAATAAGAAATACTTGTACATATACTCATAGGCATCATTTCTTAACATTGTATCCACCGTAACCCGATTTAACCATCTAATTGCATTGAATCAAAAAAAATATTCAATTTTTACCCAACTGTAAATTGTTCAGCAATCAATTTCAATCTATCTGCCTATTAACTCCTACCGTACGTCCCAGGGTAGCGCAAAAACTCGAGTTTTGTAAATCTTCCAACGCGAATTCCGATTCCGCTTTATGATTTCGTCAGCATCTAATTACAATAGAATCTCCCTCAATTTCTTATCTAATTCCCCAAACATTTCTCCATTGTCATCGCGCCCATCTTATAGAAATTGACAATATAAGCGACATCAACAAAACCAATAGCAAATAATCTTTTACAATATTGCACTGTCACCGACAAACTAACCACCACCGTCAGTTCAAGCAACAACAACGAGAAAAAAAAACACAGAAAAGAAAAGAAAGCAAAGAAAAAGTATGACAAGTCAGGAAGAAAAACAAAAAAAAAAAACAACTTTCATTTTCCTCTGCCGCGTCCGTCCGTCTCCTGACCGATTCAGAAGAAGACATGTTTTCGAGCCCACGGTGTGGCGCAAAGCAAAGGTTGGTAGAGCGAGAACGAGTGATATACAGAGAAACGGAAAGGGGAAAAAAAAGAGTCAAAGTCATTGAATGGCATGTAATAATTTCGTTTGGAGATGAAAAGAGCTATTGTATTTGGAGCAGATAGAGTATAATAAGAAAGCATTAAACACGAGATACATGTCACAAACACGCACAACCACTCACTATCACTCTCTCTTAAATTCCACTCGGCGCAGCATCGCCTACCACCGCCGCCATCATAAGCGAGCAAAGTAAAAAAAAAAAAAATAAAAAAAAAAGCAACAAAAAACACGTTGTGTATTATTAGTATCGTCATCTTCATATTGTTTTTGATGACAGCTTCTATTAGCCCTCGCATCGTCTACAATCGTCCGCTCCGCCATCTACTTTACCATATAATATTAAATATACCCATTTTTTTTCCTTTTCCTTTTCTCTCATTCATTTCGTGTATTTCATATTAGAAAGAAAGAAAAAAAAGTACTTCCTAAAAAGCGATGGGTGGGGGAGAAAAAATATGAGCGTTATTTCTCGACGTAACGTGACTAACGTCACGCAAAGTCCACGACGCATACCGAGAGCGTCATATTAGCTAAAACAACTTTTTTTCTCTTGTTGCAGTAAAAACCTGCAATGTTGCCGCTTGTGCTTCAAACCACTGTTATTGCTTTTGTTTCGCTTCTTCCCGCTACTTCTTATTTACTATTACTATAAGTTTTTCGGTAGGGGCACGGATAAATAGAGAAAGAAGCAAAAATAATAAACAAACGTTTATTCTATTAGTCACGAAAACAATTTTTAGAAGATGCGAGCGAGAAAATGGCGGAAATGGAATTTAGGTCATCACCGGCAACAGCTTCACCGATAACACCTACAATCATATTTCACCATTGCGCTACATTGAATCCAATCGGGAGAAGAGCGTTAATTAGTTAGTAATAATTTTTTTTCATACAGTATATTCAATTCGATCTTACGCGCGCGCGCCGCACGGTCGAAACCAAACCGAGAATGTCTTAAATATTTCAAGATAATCTCGACACGTCAAGTCTTATTATTATTATAGCACAACAAATACATAAATATCCCCACAAAAATTGAAAATACCGGTACAGTAGAACTCGGTTATTACGACCTTGGATCAAACTT
>JAQGAY010002553.1:0-10186 GCA_034698085.1 Polydesmus angustus
TAAGTCAAATATTAATCGAAAAGCATTTATTTATATATATTTACATTCAGTAACATCTCCAAATTTGATAACAAAAAAAGAAAATGTGGAATCCGACCTGCCTAACTAAGTCGGCACGTGTTAACGCGCTAAACGAAATTTCTAATAAATTCCGCACGAGCCGAGTGCACTCTAGAAGCCCGCAAAAGCTTTAGCCGTCAAACGGGAGCCGACTGCCGACTCAATTAGGCAGGTCGGATTCCACATTTTCTTTTTTATTATTAAATTGGATATGTTACTGAATGTAAATATATAAAAATCAATACATTGTCATTAAAATTTAACCGATTTATTGATTGTTTAAAACGTGCGTCTTCCGTGGGACACCCTATATGTTTTCCTCTATTCAAGTCATGAGATTGACATTCGAATTACCGCCATAAATTCGTCTGCCATTTTTTTTAAATAACGTGAAAACCATACCGGTACGTAAAATATTTTTTACAATACTCGTAAATGAAAAAAATTAAATTAATCGATTCCATTAAAAAAATTAAGGTACCGGTACTTCCATTTGTTTCTCTAATCAAAACCATAACGCCTACTTAATACGTACGTTTCAAGAGATATATTTGAATATTTCTCATGATCGTTTCTGATCCTACTCTAAACCTAACCAAAAATGTAGCAATTATTGCTAGAGAAATTAGAATGCATACTAGAGTTCATAGGAACCGACACTCGCGCATTGGCTAGAAAGCATAAGGCATTATTTATACAGTAATGACAAGACTGATAAACATCATTTCGAACATAGCATACTGACAGTAGTTATAATTATTATGCTGTATTTAAGATTATTTTTTTAAAAAATTAATTTAAAACAATTTTTTATCGCACCCATCACTGTCCACCCATTTGAAGTCTTGACGTCATTCGTACTACGCGTTTAATCAAAAGAGGAAAAAAAAGTTTTTTTTAAATGAAAGTTATTGTGCAATATTAAAGTGCAGCATTCTAATAGCAATAATAAAGCATGTAAAATGGCGGGTTTAGTCGTTTCCTGCCTTATCGACAGACCAACTCCGGTTCACCCAGCAAACTTAAATTGCCTGATCGAAGTTACATTTCTTTTTTCTTTTTCTTTTTTTACGAAAAAAGATATATCAGACAAGGTAAACCTGTTTTTCGCTTTTAATTAATGGGGCACAAATTTAAAAAATGAATCAAAATTTACGTCACATTATTTTGAATATAATACAGCGCCACCCAAGTTATTCGCAACGTTTTGCCTCTCTCAATGCCAAATTAACAGTCAAAAACATTTGCTGGTTGCACTTTATTTACTGCACTTTTATATCTAAAGTAACAAATTTCTAAATAATTCCCTTCCCCCCATTTTCTCTAAACAAAAATCAATTCCATCAATAAGAAAAAGAGAGAAATAAATTTGAAAAAAAATCAGATCAATCAGCGCAACGTCAAAACGCCCTAAATATTAAGTAGAATTAAACTAAGTTTCCAACTGTTTTTGTGTCTAAAAAAGTCAAACAACACATCAAAGTTGCCAATTTTCCAATTTCAGCTATTTCCACACGCGGAATAAATTTATGTTTTCCAAAACAAAACAAAAATACCGGTAGTTAGCAAATCGCAGCTTGAAAAACCCAAACCACACGCACAAATTACAAATAATAATAAATTACAACAAAATACTGCATAAATAAACTTTTAATATTTCGTTCTCGGTTAACCAAAAATTGTATTTAACAATTTCTAAAAAAAATTATCATTAAAAATATTCAAATTTATTTTTTTGGTTTATATCTCGATCTCAATTTATTTTTAATGCACCGTACAATCACGTTTACATGAAAAAATGTATAATTAACATTGTTTACTAATCATTAACCTCGCATTTCGTTGCCACCAGACTCCTAAAACGAGATTTAACGACACCAAAAATATGCATAATTATGATGGTCTCACAAATTAGTCGTAAAAATCGTCTGCGCTTTCATTTTAATCTATTTTTTTGCCACAAAAATGGATTTAGTTAAATCGTTATAATAAACTTTTTTACTAATTTTTCTTAAACCCAGGTCAAAATTTAAGCAAAATTCCAATGTTTATTCTATAAATTTTGTTATATATTTTTTTTAAATTAAATTAAAATGCTTAATTAAAATAAATTTCTTAAGACTTAATTAGAATGTCATTCATTCTATAAATATTTTTTTTTTGTTTTGAAAAACAACAAATACCGGTACTTTTCAGCGTATAACAACAATAACAATAATAATTTATAATTAACACAATGCCAAAAACATTTCAAACGCTTAAATCGTTCATTATAATATTTTATTAAGTTCCACTTTATTTGGCGCTCGTTCATTTTGAACCGTATTCGGAACAAATTATTTCTCTTTACTCTCGATAATAATTTTTCCACTTTCAAATCGCTCTCTACCATAAATTAAAAACAACAATAATCGTTTCTCTATTTATTAACCCGTTATTTCTTCCTCCTCACCCTTCTTTTTCTTTTTTTTTTTTTAAATATTTTAAATTTCCAAACACGAAAATTAAATTTGTAGTAAATCGTTGACATCGAGTCGGTTTTCCAAGTCTCAACGGTGACAATTTTTCATCGACTATTTATTATCTCCACTGATCTTTCAAACAGGTTGTTGAATATTTAATTCGGAAACTGTTAAATCGCCGAAAAATCACACATCAATTGCTCGTTAAACGGAGAGAAGTGGGTGTGCGTGAAAGTAAGTAGGAAAAAAAAATAAAAATTACGTTTGAAATGATAATAATTTAAGAAATAACAGAATTTTTTTTTCTTTTATCCGTCAACCTTGGTTCACAATTTATTATCGGTAAAATTGAAATGGGAGAGACAAAAAAAAAAGTTGTTTGAAAAGACCAAAAAAAAAAATATATAATACTAATAATAATGTAAACACTGATATTTTTGGAATTTTATCGTTTTATGAAGATTAAATGCTACAACCTCCAAAATATTATCAATCACCTCTCACCCCTACCCTCATTTACAGTAGTTCAGAAGCGAAATACTTCCTTAAACCGAAATCAGAAGCTTCAATAGTATCAATATGGTTCAAAACCAAAAAAATTATCATTATTTTAAAAAAAAAAACATTTTAAAATTTAATTATAAAATGAGTAAATTTTTTTTGTACTATATTTTAAAACGTAAAAAAATCAGTGTTCTCGAAATATTTTTTTTTTGTGTTTTGTGCCTGCTGTTGAGAAATTAAAATTGTGCAAGATTCAAAAAAAAAAAAATGTACAGTATAATTTTTAATAGTATTGCGTACAAAATGACGTCATTTCCTTTACAATAGCTTATAATATTATTTTATGTTACTCAACACTGTACAGATGAAAAAAAAAACCACGTGAAATTTAATAGCTAAGGGCATCAGAGCATTAAATTTTCTATTTTTTTTTTGTCTTCTCTCGTTATAATAAAAAGTAATAATAATTTTATTGAGCCTCGTAAGCCTAACCACGCGTACAACCATCTTCATCCTTATGTAATACGAGATCTTTAAAAGTGAAAAAAAATGCAAGATACTAAACATAATATTATGAAAGCATAAGTTTGATAATAATTTATAAAAATTATTTAATTAAATTAAGTTTTAGATCTAAATTAAATCGTAAACAGCGTAGAAAATACAATTAAAAATCCCCAAAAAAAAAACCATTTACAAAGTACTTTAATTTTTTTTTTCTTCAAATTATAACTAACTTCGTTAAAATGTTTGATGTACTGTACATGTATTAGAAATAATTATATTTTTTCCTATGAAAACCAAGCTTTTCGTTAATCGAAACATTTTCGTAGCTCATTTTACAGTACAGTATCAATATTTTCGTAAATATCATTTTTTCTAAACAAAAAACAAATTAAAAATTAAACGTACTTTATATAGACTTCAGCCTATGTATTCATCTTTTAAAGAACCCTTAAAAGCCATTTAATATGATAGAAGAGAAAAAAAAACCAACATTGCGTATACGTGTATATACCGGTAATAAAAAAAAAGATGCAACCGCACTTCGATTTTCATTAAAAATTGACTTCAAATTATTACCCTCATTGTTAGTGCACCCTAAAATGGAATGATAGGAGAAGTGAAAGAGAGCGTATAAAATTTGTAAATAGCTACTGTGCTTGTATTAGCATCGCCCGACATATTACACACACACGCGGCTATTCAATCTAATAAATTTTATTAAAGAGGAAAAAGGTGAGCATTAAAAACAACAACAACGGTAGTAGGAGCACACGGGAAGCTATAAAATGCGTCAATTTTGAAACTCAAATAATAAAAAAATATATATACGAAAAAAGAAAGGAAAAAAAAAAAAAAAGAGTCCGGTAATAAATTTGGTATTAGAGAAAGTGGGTCAGGATGTTCTCGTGACAAATGCGGTTAATAGTGAACCAATAAAGCATCTATCTATGGATGTAAATTACCTATTTCTCCATCTCACTCTTTATCCACCAAAACAATGTTTTTTTTCCCCTCCATTTATAAAACGCATCGAACTTTCAACACACATCTTTTATAAAAATAAAATGAGCCTATGGTTTTCACACACTCTCACCCACTCCTTTCATTTTGAATTTAAATATATACCGTATTTATATATTTTTTTAAAGAAGAAAACAATGCGGGAACATTTCATCACGTTAGTAACAGCTTCTGTTATAACATTTACGACAGTGGTAAATAAAATAAACAAGAGTTAGATGTAGAAAAAAAAAGTTCCAAACATTTGAGCAACAGCTGATTAAATTCTTCTAAAATTTTCAACATTTTTCGTTAAAAAAAAAAAAAAAATACATTGAAAAGTCAATTTCAAGAAATTCCTAAATGAATCGGTTAAAATTGAAAATTTTAGAAGGCAGATGTTGAGATTCCTTCGCTTTGCGCGGGTATAATATATCAAAATTTCGGATCTTAATCTCGCCGCATTTTCTAATATTAAAGTGTACGGTACGTAATTATTCTACCGTTAACCCATTCTTTTCTCATTCACGAATTCGATTAAAATAAGAGCCGCGCAGTTCAAGGCTTAAAAATCGACGAAAATGTTTATTTTAAGCTCCATTTTAAAACCACATTCAGTTACAATAATACAGTTTTTCTAAAAAACTTTCGCAAAAAAAAAAAAAGTATTACGCTGATTCGAGTCCAAGCCAATAAATATATTTAAAAAAACAAAACAAAATAAACAGACACCTAATAGAGTACGCAATATTTAAAAAAAAGTACCAACTCATTTCTTGTTAATTAAAAATCACCGTATGAAACGAGATCAAAAACGCATTTTTTTTTTGTTGACTCGATTACAACATTTTAATTCCAATTTCGAATAAGTAAAAATAAAAAATATATATATATACAAGTGGTTGTTACGTCAATTGCGCGTATTTTTGCGTAACCCGAAAATTAAAAGCGAACCAACACACATATGCCGAAGAAAAATTAAATACAGTAAATAAAAAAAAACTGCACACACAAACAGTTATCAAAGCAGACAACGTAAACGTAAAAATAACCGAAAATGGTCGTCTGACATGATTAATATCTCCGATATCAAAACGTAAATTAAAAAAAAAAAAAAAAATGAGAGAGAGATAGATAATAGTACACGAAAAAAAAACGACACATGTGACAAAAGCAAATGGAAAATGTATGTCTTGGTTGTCTCGAATTGGGGTGTTAACTACTGGCTTAGTAACCCGCTGCCCGGTTAACAATGACCTCCTGACCTCGTTCTCTACTAATCCAACTCCACTTTCTCTCTTCATCTCTCGTCCCAATCGCAGATAAAACAAACACTCCTCAATTTTTTTTTATTATATTTTTTCGTTACGTCAATTAATGAACATTCCTCTCCTTCATCCGCACCCACCCCACTTACACCGCACCACCTACATATGCGGGCAAAAATAATAAAAAAAAAAAAATTTATATAAAAAAAGTAGCTGCAGCTGATTCAACATGGCCTCCTAATCCGGCTACTTATTGTAATAACCTAAAATCATTTTGTAGTTTGTGCTAACAACACTCGTTACCGAATCGACGAACACATGATCACGCAATTGGGGAAAAAATGGCGTAATCCAATCACACTCTCGTGCGGAATCTAACCTGGAATAAAAATAAATACCGTACTCATATTTTGTTGCCAAACAGAAAAATCTATGTTGCAGTTACCAAAAAAAAAAAAAAAAAAATTAAAATAATAAAGCAGACAATTTTTTTCTAATTAAAATTTGTCATCTGATTAAATGTCAAATTTTGAGCTTTAATTTTATTTAAAAAAATATTTTTCGTGCAAATTGAATCTCGTTCGGTAAAAGCTCTTTTGTTGCTACCAAAATTTTAAGATGGAGATGTAGCCAGGAAATATCCATTTAATTAAATGCATGATGTTTCCTGGATAAATGTAAGCTTATAAATTTCATGTTGACAAAAAATCAGCTAAATTTGTCCTAAAAGCCCATCCGCCGTAAAAAAAAAATTTGTCTATAAAGATGGGATAATATAGTTTACTGCAATGGGAGTCGCATTAATAAAATTGGCTTCACTGACAATGCCTAAATATTATGTTGTTTGACCCATATTTTTAGTTAATAATTTATTGACAAAAAATTTTTTTCTTCTTCGTCCATTAGGCTATTTCATACTAAACTGATTCCTGTAAATACGGATGTCGATAAATCCTGAGTAACAAGTTGTCATGGAAGCTAAGTGCATGTTTATGTATTTTCCAGCTCGAATATACAGTATTTTGGGGGAAGAAAAAAGAAACTTTCTAGTCTTCGATAGAAATCAAAACAACCAAAATATCAACAAATTAAGTTCATAAATCGGTACAGTATAGAAAAATCTTTGTATAACAAAATTCAGGGAAATTAATACGGAATTTATTTAAGTTCCCCTAGAAATTGATGAAAATTATATACTGTACTCGTAATTTTAATCTGCGCAGGTTTGCTGCATTTCGAGCAAAAAAAATTTAAAAAAGTAAAAATTACACAGCTAAAGTTTTAAAGTGAGTTACAGTTTTATCTGATTGGTTGCCGCGTGCGATAACCACAAACGTTGTTTTTTAAATAGAAATTTCCCCGCAGATATATTTTAATGCTAATTTTAAGTAGAACCACAAATATTATTTGATAGCTTTACTAAACACGGCGTAATTAAAATAATAAGAAAAGTTCAAGACACGAAAATGCACTGAATGAAATTACTACACGAGCAAATCGAAAGCCGCCTTCGAGTAAAATTGCACTTTTAATAATCCCCTAAAAGCAATTAGCAATAATAAACTAAATTAAAAAAAAACAACAATTAATTAATTCTTAATCTCGGAAAAGTAATTCGTGCGAGTTACTTGGCCGAGAGCGCTTTAAATAGCCCGATGACTTTTGCTATGCTAGCGATGTGTTCGTAATTTTTTGATGAATCGCGCCGTAATTTTTACCGTTTTAATTAAATCGCAGAAACCTTGAGATCAATTTACAGGGGAGAAAATAAAATATAAAAACAGTCACCTTACATTTATCAAAAAATTTCGACCGATTGCACGCTATAATCGTCAATGACGAGATAATTTTTCTATAATATAATACTGTACTCGTATTTTTACTTCTACTTGAAAAGATTCAGCGAACAATCGGAAGGCAATTATTATCGCATTCAAGGAAACTAAGATAATGAATTAAATTAAGGGGAAATATAATGAAAGTGAAAAGAAATAGAGAAAAAAAGGGGGAGAAAAAAAAAACCAACAAATTTTCTTCCATAAATGACTAAAACATCCGAACAAACTAAAATCGCAAAGTTGGAAAAAGAAAATTTGTACTGTATAGAAAAAAATAAAGTGAAAAGTTAAGAAATGAGGGAAGAAATAAGTGAAAGTAGGAGACCAAAAAAGAAAAAAAAGTTTTTTTAGCATCTATTTGCAAAAGCGAGTTAGCGTTCTGCCAAAAAAGCAAAAATTGTGAACATTCTGACATGTAAACCAAGAGACATTGACCTAATTTCATGCCATTTTTTTTCGATTGTATGCCAACTTATTTTACTTTAAAACAAGAGTAGTTTTTGTTGAAAGCAATTTAACTTGTTCCCTCGTACAATGGCAAACAAAAAAAAAATATTCACTTTTATCCCTCCACCACCCCATACCATTTCTATATAAAAAAAAAATAACGTGACGTGACTCTATGAGATGAAAATGTCCACGTGCAAAAAAAAAAAAAATGACACACATAAACTTAATGAAATTATGAGTTACAGCGTAAACCACGTATATCGCGCAAACTTTGTTCGATTTGAATTGCAAAAATTATAATTATTCATTCTAAACAGTTTGGATGAGAAGATTTAAAAAGCCTGAAAAATTGTAAGCGTTAAAATGCAGCTGAATGTCAGCTAAGACAGATTTTCATTCTGAAATTAATGGCATTTTTCTCCAGATTTCATTAAGTAGCAATCTGAATTTGCATGAAACTTCATTGTACTGAGAAACCCCTTTTTTTTGGTCTCAGTGCACGTCATTGCTTAAGACTGGGTCGTGGTTATTATTTTGGTTGGTCGAGGAGTTCCAATTGGCACCCATTTTTATGGCTCTCATAAAATGACGTCGACTATTTTTTTTTTTTTAATAGAAACTGTCTATTAAATTTAATAATTGCCAATTTCGTTACAATTTATTTTCTTGAATATTAATGTTTTATTTTTTTTATTTTTTTTTTTTATAAATAAAAAAAATATATTCGTGAATTCATTATAAGTATTAGCTAAACATGATTTTAAAAGTTTATTTTTTTAAGGAACCCTTTATTAAAGAGAACAATGTAATTCCGTTTCGTCAATTAGAACGCACCCGTTATTCTTAATTTTTATTATAAAAAAAAAAGGTTGTAAACTTAACCGCAAAATACCTCAAATTCCATTAATTTCTAAATTAACTGTTAACACTTGTTTTTTTTTTTTGTTTTTTTCTCTCTACTCCAGCCATTTAACTATACGGATTCGTTACGAGATTAAGGACTAGTTATTTACGCGACTCGAGATTGCTGATCTATATCGCTTTATTTATCCCTTTTTATGAATCACGAAGTAAACAAGTTTTAAATCGGTCAAATATAAATAATTTTGCGCGAGCATTTCTGACCGAAAGATATGGGCAACCAAAAAAAAAATTAAAAAAAAAAAATCTTAAGAAAACTCGATTCAGAAATATATTCAAAATTCACTAATTACCAAATAAGGGTGGCCCCCACGGTATTTGAAATCCCTGACAAATTCTAAACTTTCAGCTGACTTTTTTTTCGAAACATAACCGAGAAATGTCTGAAAAAACCCATAGTTAAAGGGGTATATTCTTAAAAAATTAAATTAAATTTAGTTATTCATAATATGTACATGTTTTAAAAATGTAAAAATCGGAATAATTTCCATATACATGGACTCAATTTTCAGAACAAAAATTATTGAAATTTTTAAGCTAGTATTTCGCGAAAGAAAAAAAAAACCGCCAACTTTTAAAAATTAAAATTATTTTAGCTAAAAGATAATCGAAAAAAATAATTTCCATTGATTTCGGGGACAACTGCTGATAAATATTATAACTAAATAAAAAAACAAATTTCTGAAAATCCGGGAAATAAAAATATGCATCGATAAAAAAAGTCTAGGGGGAAACCGATCCACATTTTGGATAAAACTAGATTATTCAATTCCAACGCTCAAACGTGACACTGATTTCCAACCTTAAACATGATAATGATTTAAAAAAAAAAAAAAAAAAATACTGGCGCAGTTCGTTAATTTTAATAAATGGCGCGCGCGCACTAGTAAACCATGTAAACCAATAATAACCAGCATAAAACAAAAATAAATACTCGTACATAAGGAAATGCATGCTAATTTATTAACAAACTATATACCGTTGATATTAATTTTATGAATAGAATTTTTTTCAATACCGGTACTACTATTATTAAATCCACTTAACTAGTTCCTGTTTCCTATTGCCATCACCCTCGCGCGAGCCCCCGTACATGGCTCTACGCTTCCGAAATCGATTGTCTAGTCAAACAAAATGCGAGAGAGATAAGATTAGAACTCTCTCTATCTCATTTTTT
>JAQGAY010002554.1:0-10184 GCA_034698085.1 Polydesmus angustus
AACAAGTACAATAACGGGGAAAAGTATGGGAACCTGAGCTAAGTGTAGGATTTGGTGAAAAGTGCCGGAACTGGTTTTAGCTAGCCCCCCTTAGAAACGCACGGGTACCTCCTCTAGTCTTAATATAAATAGCTGACGTGATTGAACCTCAATTGGCTAAAGATCCGCTCAAAGCGCTGAGTGAGCAGTTGTTTCCTCCGCTCGCCACCAGGTGGCATTTTGTATCGCTGGGTTGAAGAGAGATGGTCGCATTTTAATAAGCTCTCTCACACGTGTTTTTAATTTTGTTGCACCTATTTTTTTAGTTTTATTTTTGATTCCTATTTTTTTAGTTTCATTTTTGATTCCTATTTTTTTAGTTTCATTTTTGATTCCTATTTTATTAGTTAAATTTTTGATTCCTATTTTTTCATAAATTTAATTAAATATTCTCAGATGTACATTTTAAATATACCAACACTGTTTCCTTGTACAAATATATTTTTCGGATAGCAGGAATTTTTTTTAATTTTTGTGGATTGTGAAAAGCACGTGGCAACTTCTTTTGTTTCCATTTCTGCCACGAACCCATCTCAATTTAACCATATGTCTAAACAATGTTTCCATTGTATTGTTTTAATAATATTACTGATAATTGCTTTTTTTTAATAACTCGATGAAATCAATGGGTTTTCATTAGATATTTTTTTCCTGTTTAATTATTGAATTGTTTCTTATTTTTAGTTTAATTTATTTTATCATAAACATCTGTTTTTTTTTATATTTAGTTCAATAATTATTATGTCACAGTAGAAGCTATTCTAGGTGGTTCTCATTTTCAGTTAAATGATTTTTTAAGGTTGACATATTAATTTATTTTGTTTTTACAAATAAAATATTTGCCCGGATTAACTATTTGATTTTTTTTATTATTGTTTTTCGTCAACTGACACAAATTTTAATGTTGTAATTACGTTGTTGTAAGGACACATCGTTTTATGACAATGGTTTATTTTAGGTGTATTTTAGGTATTTTAGGTGTTTGTGTAATTTTTTATAATGTTCTATATTATTATTACTATTAAACTTTACAAATTTATTTCTGAAGATTTCTTTATTTTTTTTTTGTTTTTAGTTTGATTCAAAATAAATTCATTATTACAGTTCAGTTGAATCAAATTTTTCAAACATAATTTTTTTAAAAAAAAATATTGGTTTTTTCTACTAAAATGTAGCATTGATAAACTTTATTTATTAATTTTATAAACAAAGTAAACTAATTTTTTTATTTTTTATTTTATAATATTATTAATACTGTACTTACATTTTCAGTGTGGCGTTTATTTTTAAACTTGTTATTTACGATTATCATGGCAATGTGTTTATTTTTTTCTAAAAAAATTTATATTTATTTTGTTAAGATGCTCTTAAGTTTACAGTTTCTGTTTTGTTATTTAATTTCTTTTTTTTTTTAGTTTAATTTAATTGGTTAATAAAAACAAAGTAAGATCCGAAAATGAATTGCTTTATATTCTAAAACAATTACTTAATTTGTATTTTAACAGTTCACTTTGCGTTTTTAATAAATTTTAATACCATAAATTGCATTTATTTTATTGCCTTAAAAAGTTGATTATTTTTAAATAAAATAATTTTTTTTGCTAATGTTGATTAAATGATTTTATCATAGATGCATAGACAGTAGAATGCAAAATTCAATAGTTTGGGGCAGGCTCAAAATACTATTTGAGCATTTCTACCAAAAATTCGTTCATGGAATAACTTTCAATTAATCTTGATGTAATTTCGTTTCACACATGTTTTGACTTCCGGTGTTCTGTATATCAACAAACTTTAATTTACTGGTACTGGTATAGGTTTTTTTATAAAAAAAAATTTGTTTACTTGTATTTTAATAAATTATTTTGCAAAAATTCAGTTTGGCTTACTCAAGTTTTTTGTGTTTTTGTTCTGGGATCAAATAAGCAAAAATAATTGTTTAAAATAGATTGAAGATTGCTTTATTATTAACATAATTTTTAGTTGCTGTTTTTTACTTAACTATATGTAGTTTCTTTATTACATAATTTATAGATTTTAAGTTTTTTAAACATAACAATAGGGAGGCGATTTTTTCTAATTTTTTTTTCTAATTTGATATTATTCCCTGTTTATTTTGTTCAAAGGATTTCCATTTTTCACCAAGAATTAATGGTATTTAAAAGCTGTAGAAATTAAGGAAATTAAATGGCGTAAAAATTTAGATTACAATATACATTTTTTTCTTTTTTTTTAATATATATTTGTTGTTTTTTCTGAACTTTAATTTATTATAATTAAGTACGTGCATTTCAAATAAATATTTTTTTATCTACTTATTTTATTTTATTTTTAAATTAATTCTACTTTCCTTTATCTTTAAAATATAAATTCAAAATATTTGTTAAACAATATTAATTTACGTGTAAAACGATAATTAATTTTATTTAATTCAAGCCATAAATAATTAATTGTATATTGTTTTTATAGGTTACAAACCATTACCTTATCTTGAAGTTTTTATTGCATTTACAAAGATTTTTTTTGTTTTTAGACAAAAATTTTTATTTTCTGATTTCTGACTCAATAAAACTATTTAAGTAGCATCCGGCAACTTTAATAAACTTTAATAATCTGTTCCCTTCTTAATTTTAGTTTGCTTTCTCTTTATACTTTTTTTTTGTTAAAATAAATTATATTAAATAAATTTAATTAAGAAAAATTGAATTGTCCACTAAGCTATTTGGGGAGAGAAACTGGTATGTACCAATTTTACTAGTTTTATTATTTACATTAGTTTAATACTGTTCAAACATATTTTAATAAATCACAAAAAAAATGAAAAAAATAATAAAATACTAATGTTTTTTTCTGCTTAAATTACAATTATCATTTACATTAATTTAATACTGTTGAATAATTTTATTATTTTTTAATTTTTTTTTGTTTGAAAAATACATAAAAAGAGTTTTATTATAGTGTTTGTAAATGAATCTTATATATTTTGATGTGAATTATTAAAATATATCTTTGCTAAAATTACAAACCTTATATTGTTTTGTTTTAAATCACAAAACAGTACAGATTAGCCTTATGTTATTTATTTCCACTCTGAACACATGAGTTTTTTAATCTTTGCAGAATGCAACTCGCGCTTGAATTTAGCAACCATTTATGAATATTCAGCCAAGATTATTTTTTAAATTAAAACTTTTTATGTATTTATTTTTTTTTTGTTGCTATGTTTATGCATTATTACAACTTATTAAAAATCTAAGAACAAAGATTTTTAATGTCCATAATAAAAAAAAATTTATATGTGCTTCAAAATTGTCAGTGCAATAATAGTTCAGTGTATAAACAAAGTATATAAATAATTAATGTGTAGATTTTATCCAAAAAAAAGCGTTTATTATTTAAACATCTGTTTTGTTTTCTATTTTGTTTTAGAAAAAACTTTAACCCGAGAGTTTTAACTTTAAAAAATGATAAAACAAACAATCATTCAAGTATTTGTTTTCAATAATTGTTACATACAAGTACTTTCTACTTTAAAAATTAATTATGTTATGCATTTTATTTGAATTTTGTTTCAAAAAAAATTGTTTTGAGAAATGCGAAATTTCGGACAATTTTAATTGGTCAAATTATGTGTTGTTGGGCAATGTCGTTTTTAGCTATATCAAAGTGTCTTTAAAAAGATTGTTTTTTATTTTTTTATTAACATTGGTTATAATTAAGTGGGTGTGTTTTTTTTATTTTTATTTTTTCAAATATGTTCTAGTAATAATTTTTTTTCAAATATGATTAAAATTATGTATTGAAATAAAATGTTTATATGTTTATTATTTCAATACCATGCTGTCATGTTCGCTCGATTTTTATTTAATACTTATAGTAGCTGTTGTTTTTAAGGTTTTATAGTTGTTTTTTTTTTGGCTTTTTATTATTATTTTTATTAATTTCGAATGCTTAATTTAATACTTTATTAAGCTTAATACTTTAAATCATGGCTTTATTCGGTTATCTAGTACCCGTATTACTTAGGTACAGGTATTCTATTTTTAATAATTTGGATTGCACTAGAATTTTGTTAATTTCTTAATGTTTTTCAATTATTTTTAAGGCAGCTGCTTACTTAGGATTTATGTTTTATTACTTAAAAGCATTTATTAATTTAATGAAGTTTTTTGGCAAATTAATCCTTAAGTTATCTAATTTTTATGTTTAATTTACTGATTTTTTTTCTTTTATTTGGATTATTTATTAAATTTGTTTCCCTAAATACAATGTTTTTACTAATTACTTAGCACTTAAAATGTTTATTTTTGTTTTGTTATGCAAAAGTCAATTTTGAAATTATTATACCGGTATATTATTTTTTTAAGTTTGGATTACTTGCTCTATTAAATAAAAACAAAATTATTTGTTTTGTATTTTAACGGTTGACTTTGCGTTTTTAATAAATTTTAATATCATAAATTTAATTTGAACTTTATTGCCTCAAAAAGTTTATTTTTTTAAATAAAAAATAAAATTTTCTGCTCATTTGGATAGAATAAATTTTATCATAGATGCATAAACAGTAGAATGCGTAATGCAATAGTTACTTGCCTGTTTTAGCATTTTGTAAATGAATATGAAACTGCAAATGAAAAGGGCGTTCTCAATAATATTAGCTATAATATTCCATGGTAATTTTCCAGTTATTTTTGCGTTTTCCTTATATTCTTCTGGTATGTATTCGATATTGTGCCAACATGTATAGACTGTATCATATCCGATACAGTCGATTAATAATTATTTGCATTAACGTTTAGTGTTTTATGTTTTTGTTTTAATGATTTTTTTGCGTTTTTTTTTTAAATATATTATTATTATTAGGTTCATTTATAATTTGCAATTAATTTACATGAATTTTTGAGCTGTTTTTAAGTTTAATTTTTAGGCTTATGGGTTTGCAGGTTCAGGGTTACATTCAATAAATGTTCTTGGTTGGAAATGGCCATTGGCCAAGTGACCATTTAAACACAAGACTGGAGAAAATCTGTCCAACTCTGAAAACATTTTGGTTGTATTTTTTTTTTATTGTATCAACAAATTTTTGTTTGTTTTCTATTTCACGCGCCTTTTTCTCTTGATGGAAATGAAATGTTGTACAGTTTAATATTAGTTTTATTCATTCGTCGAAGGCAAGTTTTGTGTTGTCTTTTGATTTAAAGTTTTATTTCTGTTTGTTATCATAATTTTTGACTTTTTATGAAAGCTTACCCGTGATGCATTTTTTATTGTATTTTACGTTTTAATTTAGTTTAACTACAAGAATAATCTCGTTTTGGAAATTCTTCTAAAATATCAAATGCTAATTGAATTAACTTGTTCATTTAACTTAATTTTTTTTTTGCCAATTATTTAACAGCGTTTTTTATCTCTTCAATTTAATTATTAGAATTTTTGTTTTAATTTATTATAAACTTAATTTTGTGTGAAAAAATCTAAATATTATTTTTCTTTTTTTTTTTTTATTTAAAAAGGATTAATTTTCTTTTCGTTCCTTAATTAAATTTTTGCAAAGTTTTGCTGATAATGCTAAACAGTAAAATTTTATTTAACCAAAAATTTAAAGTTTAAGTGTTATTTTTTTAAAAATCATTTGTTATAATAATTTTACCACTTCATTGTTTTTTTTTTGATTTCAATTTTATTTAAATTTAATAATACAAAAAATTTATATCTCCTATTTACATTTTAATTTTACGAACATAATTTTTTTGTTTTTGAAAAATTATTATATGGTGAATTTATTTCAATATTATTTAACTTTATTAAATATTGCATTTGTAATACTTTTTTAATAATGATTTTTTTTTTCAATTTTTGAGTTTCTTGTAAATAATTAAAAAAAAAAAAAAGATTATTAAATGGATTAGAAATATTTATAGATTAAATTTTATTCAATAAGTTTTATTTTTAATAATAACGGATTTTTTTAACACTTTTATTTAACATTTTTTTTAGAGAATGTTTTTGGCTTCCTATAGTTAATTGAATTGCCTCGGATTACACCAGCAACAATTTTTTAATTGAATAATGAGTTTTGTCTTCCTTTTCTTTTATCATCGTATTTTTTTTTTTTACTTGTTTATTTGTTTTGCTTAAATTTTTAATGATGCACTAATTATTAGTAATTTACGTCTGCTTTTTATTTGGCTGGGGAAAATTTTAACATAATTTTATTGATTTTTATTTACAATATCAAAAATAAAACAACAGTTTTTAAAACATTTTTGTCATACCTTAAGGTTTACTATACCGTTTTTGATGTTATTAATACCTTTTCTAATTGACTACTTAATTTTTTTGATTACTTGCTCAATTTTGCTTAGTTTTGCTGATATGTATTTTATAATAAATTTACTATTTTGCTACTACATTATTTTTTATTCTATAAAAACGACTTTAATTTCAAGTGTTTAGCACACTTAACACTTGCATTATAAAAGTACTGTTATCTTCTATTTAATTTTTTTTTTTTGGCATTTAATTTTCTTGTTTTTTTTTGCAATTTAAATAAATAATTTATTTTATGTTATTGTTGTCATCCATTTTTATTATTTCAATTGTACGAGCGAGTGTCCTCTTATAATAAATTATTTTCAAATGTACCGGTATTTAAAACCACTTTACATTAAATTTCAATAAAAATTTAAAAATACAACAGTATAATAATATCGAATATTGCTAAAACTGTCGCGTTATTTTTATTTGGACGAGAGTGGAAATATCCTCTCAATCGTTTACAAACAAAGGGTATGCGCAAGAATGAATTCGGACCTAGAAAACCTAAGAAAAGAAAGAAAACGTACAGTCATTCTGTCAACCGTTATTGTAAACAATTTCTTTTAATTGCCGCAGTCATTAAAGAACCGTATATTTAATTGATAAAAATACTAAACTTTATTCAAACATTTAATATCAACTTTTATAAATCTTATTTAAACTTTAAAACTGTGCGAGAGCGTCTCACTTAGATTCTGATAATAACAAGTTTTAAACTTGGACTAGATGCGCTGTCTCATGAAGTGAGCACAGGCCTTGAGCGTCTCGCTTGGTTGCGTCTCGCTCGTTCAGCGTATCGCCCGCGTAGCGTCTCGCTGTTGTAGTAGCGTCTTGTTCTCCTGCTATAGAAGCCACTGAGTTATCAGAACTCAGCGTCTCGCTTTTAGACAGGTAGCAACGTATCGCTTGTATTAGCGTATCACTTGTAGGGTCTCGCTCTCCTGCTTTATTGCCACCACGTCGGTTAGGGTTGAACCAATGCTTAGCCTTAGCTAGGTAGCAGCGTATCGCTTTTTTAGCATATCGCTTCTCTCTTGCTGCTGAGACACCACGGTGGTTAGGGTTGAACCAGCGTTTAGCCTTTAGCCAAGAGAGGCTGAGTCGGAGGCAGCTTTTTCTCGCCAAACTGGTTTTCACAATCTTTTTCTAGACTGGGCTTTTGCCTAACCAGTTTATCAGGGGAGAGTCGCGTGCGCAACTGAGAAATCAGGAGAAAAGCAGCTCCTTATATACTCGCATTTGGGATATTTCATTATGCCACATAGGGTGGTTACATAATGAGAAACAACCGTAATTGGTTGTTACGTGATGGGATGATTTTGTCTCCACCCAATCGGAGAGGCGCCACTATAACAAAATGGACTCTACTGATCTGGGGAAATTTCCTATCACGTGATACTTTGACACCTTGCCAATGTCAAACTCTGCCTGTAAACTCACATTATCAGAATGCCTAAGTGAAGATCGCACTATCGAAGTTATTATCGAAGCACACTCCTTACACCCCCCATGGAGCCCGGCCATGGAAGCGGCACAAAAAGAAGGAAGTGGCTAAGATAATTGGCATGAAGACATTCTAAAAATGTCTCCTTTTATCGTTCGGCTTCGGAGAAGGAGAACGACTGCCGGAGTGACTTCTAGTTCGCGTACAAACTGAAGGTTGCCTTTCAGATCTGGCCGCACTCAGAGCGTCCATTTGATCCTGAACGGCTTGAGTTCCTGGAGCAGGAACTATTGGAGGAGCACCAGCCGCAGCTGAAGCGTTTCCTCTTCTTCGAGTAACATCAGCAGATGTCATCGGATTGACCAGTGGACCATACCAATCCAATTGGGGCGTTGGAGGAGGATTTTCGTTTGGAAATCTCTCTCCATTCCAGAATCCAATTCTGCGAGGAGTTGGCCGTAATATCATTTCCTCTGTAAAATGACTTACACGATTGAACTTGAGACCTAAAATTCGCAACTGTCGAAGCAGTTCGATGGGTGTGAGAATCTCCATGTGCCTCGAGGTTTGCAGTGGGGTTTGCAAAGAAAGGAAAGAATTCCTTTACGAAGTGATAAGCTTGTCCTTTGCGTCGTTGAAGTAACTTATCATACTTCTTTTTCCCCGAAAAATTACTTCTGTCGATTAAGTGTTGTTTGACCTTTTTGACCTTGTGTGAATGTCGAGAAGGACGCGGAGAATTGCTTTTTTGTCCGCGTGCAGCAGTGGGTCGCGACCCGCTGCTTGATCAAACACTTGTGTCTCGCTCCAGCCAAATACAAGCGTTTTGGCTCCACTACAACGGACTTGAGTGTTGCCGACTTCTTTCTTTTCTCTACCTTACGAGGAGGAGAAGTGGTTGGAGAAAGAAGTTTGGGAGGATTCCGGTTTGGAATTCTCTCGATGAATCCATCATCCTTGTTGAACTCATGCTGTTCGGTAAAACGAGCAGGGTGAAACTTCAGATGAATAAACGGCGATGGCGGTAAGTTTCGCCAGCCGAGCGGTAAGAACTGTCGTACATTGTTACCACAGTACGGCGGTCTACCTTTGACTGAGGTATAATGACGTATAGCCTCAGCCATAGTCGATCGAGACATTCGTGGCCTGATCTTTTGTGACTCACAGTACCAGTAGTCGCTCAACTCAACTTTCGTAGAAGATGGTGTACTTCCTGGAGAAGCACAAATTTCGAGTGCCGGAGAACTGATTTCACACCTTGAAAATCCTTCCGTGACATCTCGAGTTCTCTCTTCAAGAAGAGAGTCAACAGTTTGTTTTGGACGCCGCGAAACTAACCCTTCGGGAGCTGTTTGTATGCGAGCCAAAGACTGTTTAATACCATCTACACGGTGGTGCGTTCTTTCTGTTCACATCACTTGAGTCTTTTTGAAAACTTTTAAATTTTTATTAAAGTTTTCGTTTCTTTCTTCCTCCTTAGGAAATAAACGAGATCGTTCTGTAGAAGAAACAATCGTTACTTCAGGAGGATTCGGCTCGGATTCGGATTCGCCGAGTGCTTCATCTTCTTCTGACGAAGATGCTTCATTTTGTTTTGCTTCCGCAGAACGAACAAATGGAAAAGGTGAAGGTGGGTTGTTGCGTTGAGCGTGCTTAATTAACTCAATGAGAGACATCTCATTACCCGAGCAATCAGTACTGAACGACTGATTATTTTCGATTGCAACTGAAGCGCGCATTGCAGGTTGCAAAGTGTCTTTAAGTTGTGTCTCAATACATGAGGTGTGTGTACCTCTGACTTGATCATTTAAATTGATTGAGTCCAGTGGAATGCTAACCGGAAGTGTCGGTCCGTGTATAGCAAAGTTAACCAGAGCGTCTCGCTCCAAAACATATGAACGACTGATTATTTTCGATTGCAACTGAAGCGCGCATTGCAGGTTGCAAAGCGTTTTTAAGTTGCGTCTCGATACGTTAGGTGCGTGTACCTCTGACTTGATCATTTAAATTGATTGAGTCCAGTGGAATGCTAACTGGAAGTGTCGGTCCGTGTATAGTAAAGTTAACCAGAGCGTCTCGTGTTGCGTATGGGACTTCAATGTTATTGTATGAACATATGATAAACGGTGCCCTACCTCGCTATCTTCTCTATCGCCTTTTAAATCTGCCGCTGATAACAAATCCGCCATTGTTGCTTAAATTTCCCTCACGATAAGTCAGCCATGTTCAAAGAGATTCCTACCAAGAGATTAATTGCTTATCTCTTTCCTCTCCCTTATCATTATGACGTCGCCACGCTTCCCTATTTGCTTTCTCCCCTATTAGTGACGTTCTTCCGCTCCTCAGCTGTTAGGTTAATAACCTCACAGCATATGCTAATATA
>JAQGAY010002555.1:0-10184 GCA_034698085.1 Polydesmus angustus
AATAGTTTATTAAAGATATTTGGTTTATCCAACGATACAATTAAATATTTTGTCATGCCCTTACTATTAACCGGAAGCCAAGCGGTTTACTTGCATTGATTTACGAAAAATTGTCCGAACGAAAGTGGTTCCCGACATTTGGGGGTCAAATGTAGAGCTGGTGACAGTGCTGCGGAGTTGATCCAATTGTCGTGAACCAAATGTTCAAGACTGATGCGGACAAAATGTCGTTAATCTACTCCCCATTTATTTGCTTGCCATTTAATTCCGCTAGAAGCGCTGCTTGAATCTTGAAATTGTCTATTAACAAATCAAATGCGGCTATTAATGGACTATTTCCCATCTTTCAACTGCGCAAGCCCAGACTCAAATTTTGTTTTTTATTGTTCCCGATAGTGGCGCTGGTTGAATTAGTGGAAATCGTCCAATGCGCGAAAGTACGCGTGCATTTGAGGGAAATGTGATTTAAATTAGATAAAAAAAAGTAAATAGTTTCTAATCATGCCTTTAATTTTAATGTGCGGTTTCCCGTGCGCCGGAAAAAGCCGCCGAATGGAAGAATTAAAACTTGCATTTCAAGAAAAGTACGGCGTGTCCAGTCACGTAATCGGGGAAGAAATCAGCTGTTCGGGAGAAACGCAGTTTCAACGCAACGTTCTATTCAACTCGGAGAAGATGGAGAAAGAATCGCGAGGACATTTACGTTCGGAAGCGCAACGATTGTTAAGTCGAGAAAAAGAGGCGGTAATCGTGGATTCTCCCAATTACATCAAAGGCTTTCGCTACGAATTGTTTTGCCTGGCCAAAGCCAACGGCTCGACGCATTGCGTGATCCACTGCGCCGTCCACCCCGACACGGCTTGGAAATGGAACGAAGAGAAGGTGGGCGAGGAAGATTCTCGATACACCAGAGCCACTTTCGACGCTCTGGTCGCGCGTTTCGAAACCCCGGACTCGAGGAATCGATGGGATTCGCCGCTGTTTACCCTCCAGGCGGACGATCCATTACCTTTGGAAGAGATCTACGATCGCTTATTCCGGAAAAAAGCCCAGCCCGCCAATCAATCCACTCAATCGCAGCCTTTACTCGATACTAATTTTCTTTATAATTTAGATAAGGTGACGCAGGATATCGTGTATTGCGTGTTGGAGGCGCAGAAAAACGGCGGCGGAGTGGGAGAAGAGATCGCGGTTCCTCAGGCCACGGCCAAGCTCAGGTTGAATAGGAAATACACGCCGACGGAGTTGGCTCGTCTCAAGAGACAATTTATGATTTACACCAAAATGCATCCAGTGGAAAATGGAGAGAAATGCGCCAATACTTTCGTTAGGTATTTGGGAAGCGGCAGTATCGAATGACTAGGGTCGAAAATATTCACGTTTATAGTAATTTTGATTGTTTTTTTAAATAAATGTTCCGCGCGTTTTGTTTTAAGTTATCGTATAATTATTTGAACATCAATTAAAAATGGAATTGAACGATAATAATTATGGAATTAAATTGTGGATTTCGAATTTCGCGCTCGCGTATTACTTGCGGAATCGCTTTTTTATGTTTGCTCAAGATCCACACCTTTTGATAGATACTCAACATTTTAGTTATTCTAAGCCGGTTGCGATTGACATACGAATAAAATTAAGCGAAATGAGACAAATTTACCAATGAAAATAATATACACGTTTCAAAAATTATTTATAAAAATTAATGAAAGAATTTAATTTTAGTCGGCTTTCATGAGCCATCGTAGACTCGCGGAAAAGTATTCCAGCAGACGATTGTTATCAAAATTATACGCGCACGTGGTTCAATTTGACTTCTCAATCGTTTTTTCTTTCACTTGTTTAATTTTAAATAATAATTAAAAATGAGTGTTTTGTCTTTCGATAAATTAGTTTGTACTGAAAATGATTCTTTAGAGATTTGGGAAAGAAATCGTTTACTTTTTTTGGAAAGCGCGTCCAACTACTCTTCGATCCTAGATCACGTAAGTTTGCAACCCTACATGTGCTACTAGCTAATTTAAAATACAATAAAAACTGTTTTAAAAATTAATTAAATTACGTTCGTTAAATATTATTTACGTTGTAGGACTCGCCTGACGTTAAGTCGCTTTTGACATCTATTAATAGTTGTTTTAACGAATCAAATAAGAGGTAAGTACCGCCATTGAAATGAGCTCGTTCAGTAAAATTAATTTTCCTGATCAGTTATTTAATTATTTTAGATGGGATGGATTGCGATTGTTATCGGTGTTAGTTCAACAAAATTTAAGCACCGTTGTTTTAGAAAATTATCGTAGTTGGGTGCAGCATCTGAGAAAATTCATCTTGGTTAAACATTATTATTTTTGGCGTTGTTTCTTAATTTGGAATTATACATGTTTTTTTTTTCTTCGAAACGTTTTATAGCATGACAGCGATTTAAAAGTACGTTTATTAGCCGTCAAAATATTGGGGAAGATTTTGTGTTATTGTCATTCAGATAGCGAACATTCGAGATATCTGTCGACTAATGTTGCGTCGCACATTATTCCTCAACTCGCGGTGCTCGATAATAAAGTAATAATTATTATTCCTGTTATATTAAATGAATATTGGATTTGTTTTTTTAAGTGGCAATTGGTGGCAGTTTATGGGTTCTATTACTTTTTAAACTATTTGCCAGGACCAACTAAAGAATATACGGTAACTCTTGAATAATTGCGACGGAATAATGTTTTTCAAGTTAAAACAATTTGTCTTTATATTTTTAGTCGAGTATCAAACGACGACTTTTGGAAACTTTAAATTCGACTGATTTTGAAACTGTCGAGGTAATTTTTTTTATCAATTTGACGAAGAAATAACAAGCATTCCTAACTTCGAAATTGTTTTTAGATATCGACTTTGTGCATCGCTAAAATTGCTTTTACTCATGTCTCGAATGAGCGCGGTTCAACTCCTTCTACGTCGTGGTTAGACTTGTTTCAGAAACTTCTCAACACTTTGAACCGTCTTTTGAACTTCATCTACGAAGATTTTGAATTAGGTTTGAAAGAGTGCGTAATTATAATAAGAGACATTTTAAAAATTAAATTTTGTCCCGTTTATTTATAAATTAGAACAAGCTGTGGAGGTAGATGATAAACAACAAATTCCTCTGCCTTTAACATTGGATTGCAACGATCGAAATTCTATTTTCGTGGATTCATTTTCTCGATGCGTCAGTATTTGCTTATGTTTGGAAAAAATGCTCAAGTAAATATTTCTTGAGTTTAAATTTTAGAAATACAGTAGTTAACAAAAAAAAAATGATATCGTTTATTTTTTAAGAATTGGAGAAGGATCAGCTGTTCTTTGCGTTCCGATTGAAAACGTTTTACAAGTTGTTTCGAGAATTTTAGCAGTGAATGCGAAAAGTTTGGTAAATTTTAATGAAATTAATTTTTTTAATAATAGTTTGTATCGTGTGTGAAGTAAGTTTTTGAATTTGCAGATGGATAACGAATCTGCTAAGCAGAAGGATTTATTGTTTACGCTTTTACCGATGTTGCATCTTAATTCTTTAAAAGTTTTAGAAGGGCTTATTTTATGGTAGATTTAAATTTTAAAATAATTTTGGTAGTGTAAACATGTCAATAATTTTTTTTTTTCATTTAAAAAAATAACTTCAGTTGTCGAAAACATTTGTTAATTCATGATCAACGAATCCAGTCATTGTTGTTACAAAGTTTGACATGGCCATCTAGCGTCTGGAAATCTGAAAAGACGAAATCCGCTTTAAGGTTTTACGCTATTTTTACTGTATGTATTAAAGAAATTTTCTTCATTTTATAATTTTTTTTACAGTAAATTGCGTATTTCTGTTTACCATCTCTTAATTTTTTGGTGTGAAACCATGGGCTCTTCAACCGACATATCCAGATTTAGCAACGCATTTTTAAGTCAAATTTTGTGCGACGCATTTTACGAACAGAAACAAAGTGAAGTAATTAATTTTTTTTAAAAATATTTTTAATGTAATATTGTGAGTAACGACTTATTTTTCAAAGGAAAACATTACATCGACTCCAGTGACTGTAAATAAAAGCAAAAATAAAAAACGAAAAGTTGATCAATATTTAACGTTTTCAAATGCCAACAAAACCGGGGATCTATGCAATTATGATTTGTGCCGCTCTTCATTGAAAGGTTTGTATAACTACAGTATTTGTTTTTTGACATTACTATCTGTTCTTATGCAATTTTATTCAGCTTTAAGAATTTTATTATGTAACTGTGGCGACGATTTTAAATCTTCTGAAATTAAGGTTAAAAAGTTTATTTTTTTACTACCGATATTTTAAGTTACTTGTATTTAATTTTTATTATTTGCAAATGTTTTAGAGTTTGTTTACGAAAGTGACTGGCACTTTATTTAAAATAAGTTCCGGTGTAATGGATCACTCATCTTGCATTCACTTTTCTAATATTCCTTGCCGAAAAGCTTTATATAAATTGTTATTAACTTTGCTAACTTCTCAAAGCTTTTTATCTCATGAACTGCTGTCTATGTCCATTCAAATATTTTCCAATGGCTGTCAAGATCGGAATTCGCAAGTAATTTAAATAATATAATTATTTTAAAAAATTTAATAATTAATAATAATTTATGATTATTGGTTTTTTAATTTGTTACTTTACAGGTAGCGCAATTTTGTTTGCAAGCCAAGTCTATTTGTCACTTATTGGTGGAACCGATTCGTAGACATTTACCGATGAAAGTCACTATGTATCCCACAGTTTCAGAAGAGGAACATGCACAAGTAGGGAAAAGTAGTCAAGTAGATTTTGTGGAAACAATTACTGAAGAGGACGACGTTGAAATGGGCAATTCTGAAGAGAAAATTAATGAAGAAAATGCAAGCCGAGATGGTCACATTATGCCTTCTCAATCGGTACGTTGATGTTATGCAAATATTCATAGTATAATTTTAAATATTTTAATTTGTGTACATGCATTGAAAGCCTTAAAAAATTATTTTAACTTTAAATTAGTCTGATGAAGTTGCAGAATTATTAAAAGTGTAATATTTTAAATTATGTTTTTTAGAACGAAAGAGTTGAAGTAAACAATTCTATTTCGGATGAATGTTTAATTCTTGAGGAAACCAGTACTAATAAGGAAAACGAAAATGATAATATCATGAAGTCAACGCAATCGCTTGATAGTTTAATAATTGTAGATGGAAATTGCAAGACGCAATCGCTAGATAAATCTGAAGATATCGTATTGAGCGACGACTCCTTCGATGTGGTAGAGCTTTATAAGGAAGAAAAATCCGTTTTACAATCTGATTCAATTTCCAAACCGATCCAAATAGACGGAGACGTAAATGTCGATCGAATAATGAATCTTTTTGTATTAAGCGCCGCTGATGAAAATGTATCATAAATAATCATGTGTTTATAAATCTATTTGTTTTTGCAATCATTTTTTTTAAAAAATTAATTTGGGCAAAGTTGCAATGCGAGCGCCTCTTAAATAACGTTAAAATGGCGGCAAACAATTTACATGTGCAGAATGAACACATTTGTTCTAAAAATATTATTTAAGATATTCTAAATTATAAAGGTGTTTAAAATGGCTACTAAATCCAAAATTGTACGAATTGTGGGTAAGATGACTCATCCATTGATGAGTTGGTCAAACATTACCGACCAGGTAAAAACTTGTATTATAATGCTGTATTTAGAATTTTATTACTGTATTAAAAGAGTTTATTTATTGATAGAGTTTTGAAAATGGTTCGAGTTCGGAATCCGCTCCAAAACAACAAGTATATCAATTTTCAATTAACTTTAAATATTATTAACTTTTTATTTAGCAGATTGTTGAGCTTGAGCCAAAGTCAGTGCCATCCAACGATTCGTTGAAAGTGATCATGAAAAATGGAAAACGAAATTCTAAAACTTCTTCCCTCAACGCATCCTCTACCAGTTTAGGATCAATTAATTCGCAAATCAGGTTGTATATTCAACGCCGTTTAGGTCGACAAAGGCAAGAATTATCGGTCTACAAAAGTAAAAATGAAGCCAATGAACGCGAACAATTTGAAGTTGATACAGAAAACAACCGCAATTATTCTTCAAAATCATCGCGGAAAATTAAGCCACCCATTTTAGAAAAACCCGCGGAAACTTCTCAAAAAAGGAAAAAACGAAGAGCCAAATCAAAAATAAAGGCAGACAATTTAGAAAAACAAGCGGAGACTTCCATAACGGTAGAAAAGCAAAGAGCAAAACCAAAAATAAAGAAGAAAGTAAAATTTCAAACCGTGGTTGCAAAATCTAATTCAAAAAACAAAATTGACGTGATGGTGAATTCGGCAAACAAGAAACTGCAGAGAAAACCTCGGCAAAAATCACCAGCAAAGCGAAACGCAGTTGCTAAGAAGAATCTTTACTTGAAAGCGCGGAATAAAGTGCCCGTAATAGCAGCCCAAGAGTCTAACGATGAGAATTTTGAACTGAATATTCATATAAGTGAGAGCGAGAATGATGTCGACATAAAGCAATCGAAGAAAAAGGTTGACAAAAAGAAAAAATCTGAACGCAAGCCACATATTATATCGAGAAAATCCAAAAAGAGTACAAAAATAAATGCTGATGTCGCCGAACGCGATTTAAATATAATTAACATCGACTTACAGGAAGAAAACTTGAAAGTTGAAGAAGTGCCTTCTATTAAAACTTCGGTAAAAGTAAATTTCATAGTTTCGTAAATTCGTTTTAGCCCACTATATTGCGGTATTTTATAATAATTTTTTTAATTAGGATGAGGAAGCGGATCATTCTCGACCAAACATTCTTCATATTAATCCTAAACAAATGGGAAAAAGTGAAACCGTGGTAGTAGAAAACCAAGATTCCACAGAATTTCCACTTGTTGGGGTACGTTTATTATTATTTTGATAATGCTTTACATTGTCTACCGTATATTCTATTAAATTTTTCCAGTTATTGATTTGTTAAGATCATTTTAAAGGTCGTGTTTTAATGTATCATTGTATAATCTTTCATTTTAAAAAGATTGATGAAGCTGTAAATAACGTTGAGAAAAAAGTGATAATTATGGAATTGAAACCCAGCGAGATAAATAAAAGTGAGAATGCTTGGAAATTAGCCTCCAAACACTTAAAAGACAGATTTACGCGTGAAAACTTTGCCTACTTGGACTCGGAATCATCGGTTAGTGAACTTTTAGAAGATGATAAACTTGTGGCTGAACCATCGAAAATAATAGAAAATCGATCCTCACCGTCCGCATATCTGATCGTGAATACGGAAAATGAAAAGCGCTCATCTAATCTTTCTCATAAACTTCCAATCGACGAAACGGATCATTTGGAAATGAAATGGCGCATGGCGGCTATGAAGCAACTTTTGAAGGGAGATTTGGATCGAGAATTATTGGAAGATATCGTTTTGAAGGTGGGGAATAAATCCTACAGTTGTTGCAGACTTTTGTTGGTGCTCACCAGTCGCTTCTTCAGGCAACAATTGCGAGTGGGAAATTTGGAGCCTTTCACGACGTCTGAGCTGAGAATTGAGGCGGCGGATGAGAAGACGGTGGGAGCAGTTTTTGAGTGGATGCACACGGCCGAGATCGATCTCAACATGACAAATATCGGTGAAATCCTGCACTTGTGCGATATTTTAGGTATCGATAGCTTGGCTGAAAAGTGTCAGGGAATGCTCGAAGTTTTGAGAGAACACGATGGAGACGCTGTTTCGCTTTACGAATATGCCGCTGAGAATAAAATGAGCAAAGTGGCTAAAGAAGCCGCAGAAATCGTTTCGGACAATTTTCTTAAAGTGGTTTACGGAGAAAAGTTTCTAAATTACACCTTCAAACAGGTAACCGAAACTGTTTTTTTAAAAATTATTATTAATAATTTTATTTTCCATGTTATTTATTTTTTTATTTGATATCATTAACAGATGTATATGCTGTTGTGTTTAGAGGATCTTCGAGTGAATAGCGAGGTGGAGGTGTTTTACGCTGTGTGGCGATGGTTGAGTCATTCCTGGAATTATAGGAAGCGATACAAAGATCAGCTGATCCATTGCGTGAATCTGGAGAAAATGAGCGAGAGGGAGGTGCAAGTTTTAGCCGAAACTTTAATGGAAGGCGAGTTGGGTGAGGAAAACCCGCTGACTTGGGGCACCGACAGTTACGTGCTTGTCGGGCTCATTCGAGGGCTTTTGAGCGGTAACAAGAAACATCTGCTAGGATGGAATAAAAAGACGGAGGAAGAGTCGCCTGCGATCGTCGTGCAAAAGCCGATTTTCGAGTGGGCTATAAATAAAAAGCACCTTTCTAATGGCAAGAAGAAAAAGAGAATGAGAAAGGATAAGGCTGCTCGGATCATTCAAACCGCTTATAACGAATACAAAGAACGGAAATGGTGGAAAATGTTGAACCGAGCTGCTTTGGAGATTCAAAGATGGTTCAGAGGATTCGCCGCACGGAAGAAGATGAAGAAGCGAGTGAAATCGGCGGTTGTTATTCAGAGAGCGTTTAGGAAATCGAAAGATCACGAGAGACGAAACAAATTGTTGCGATTAGCTGCACCGAAACCTCGAAAGAAGTATATTAAAAGAAAGCCTGTTAAAAGAACGGTAAAATAAAATATGCACCTGGTTACTTCTGATCGAAAACGTCTTGGAAAAAATTAAATTATTTTGTTTGAAAATAAAATGCAGTGTTGACCGTGCTAAATTACAACAGCTAATTATATGCGCAAAACTTTATTATCATTAATTTCTTTTTGAATTTGTAAGAAGATAATCTGGAATCAGATATCTGTTTCATGTAGGAAACTTCAGTTTTAGGAAAATTAAAAAATCTATAGGAAAATTAAAAAAATTTGTTAAGAAAATGTTTTTTTAAAAAAATGTTAAGATATAGAAAATGTTTTTTTTTTTTTTTTAAGAATAGATTTTTTTATAATCGATAATACAGTACCTTTTAAAACAAATTTTAAATTTAGCGCGTCGATTCCTCAACTCTCGTTAGATGGCAGCAGACTTGAAATGGGCGTGAAAGGGAAAAAAACCATAGTTGAAGGTGATTTGGGCGGATCCGTCGTTCGTTACGCTCACGCTCGAAAATCTTCTCGTCGGACACTTTGTTTTTCACCCCCTCGTCTACGCGTTCTTACAACTCGTGATAACTAACGCCGAGTGCAAGGAAGTAATGCTACGATCACGTTTCAACAACTTAGAATAACTATTATTATTATTATCTGGTGAAGAGCCGAGCCGTCAAAAAAAAAAAAGAGTATTGAAGATGGCTCCTGTAGGCGAGGACGGTTTCTGGGGACCACCAACCGCCACCATCGACTGGTGCGAAAGAAACTACGAATTTTCTCCTTACATCGCCGAATTTTGTAAGTTTACCATACATTTTTTTTCTATTTGTGCAACGTTTTAATCGAAAGCCGGTGATTGACGCCAGAGTTTCATCCATGGTGTGAAACTCGCGCGCCAGTTGAGCTGGATCAGCTGATCCCAACCACCCGCAGCGCAAACAACAACACCGTAATTTTTTCCTTCTCGAGATTTATGTCAAAAAGTTTTAATTTTCAAGATTTGTGAATGGAAATGCACACATTTTATTGATAACTCGAGAAAATAATATTATTTTGTGTGAGAAAAGTTTTTTTTTTTATTTTTAAAATTGTAAGTTTTTTTTTCTTAGTATTTTTTTTTTTTTTTTTGACATGATTTTTCCTGGTAATTTTTGAGGAAAAATAAATGGGCATGAAATTATAGGAAATTGTTTAATAATGGATAATATTGTTTTAATAATTTATAAGTTTTATTTATTATTAGTTATTGCGGATTTTTAATCATTAATACGAAGGCCATGTATTATTCTATAAATACTTACAGTAAAACGTCGATTATACCTAACTCGTATAACACGAATAGCACATGGTGTGGCATGAAAATCATGAGACTGATTTAATAATAAAAGTTTGTATTTTTTGTTGAAGATGCAAATCAATTCTAGCACATTTAAAGTATTCCACTGGAGACCCTCCCTCTTCTACTGTTACCGTACAAGTAGGAACTCCCTTGATCCACAAGTGGAACCATGTACATTTGACCGGTCACAACTTTTGATCCGCATGCACCTCTCAAATGGATTTTCAATA
>JAQGAY010002556.1:0-10182 GCA_034698085.1 Polydesmus angustus
GTGGAAATCAATTGCCAGGAACAACAAACAGTAGAAATCCGTCAGACAATATGATTAAACCTTCAGATGTTCCAGATAATAAGGAAAAGTTAATAATGTCCACAGATACTTCTGCTACTCCAAAATTGAGTAGCACAAGCATCTATTCAAATATTAGGTCTACTACTACCTCAGGGTATACAAATGACCAGAAAATATCATCCGGACTTAAAAATGATCCACCAACAAGACCACCATTGAGGAGTACAAATGTCCCAGTTTCAGCAATACATCTAAGTAGCTCAACTATTTTTCCTAATAATAATAACAGTCCAACAAGTCAAGCAAATACAAATGTAAATGCATCAGATGACCCAAAAAGTCGACCTCCACGTGTAGTTCCATCAAATGATACAAATAGAGCTGATAGCAATAGCCAAGCTAATGGTTCAAACAATCACTCAAGCAGTACTGTCAGCTTTACATCTCAAGTTACTCCAACAGGAAACCCAGCAAAAAGTCAAACATTAACATCCGAAATTAATAACAGCACCAGAAAAAACATTTCGCCCGATTTACAATTCAATGCTACCAATACTAAAATTCCAATGACAACTGCGTCAACAACTATTGCTACAACTACTACTGTAAAACCATTAATAACAGAAGAAGAAGAAAAGTTTCATGAATTAATTACTTTAAGGGAAACTAAAATTTTATTTTTGCCTCCAAAAGCTCAATTACGATTTATTGCTCGAAATATATCTGCAGATAATCAAACTTGGTGGTCTCTGATGGACGCTATGCAGTATTCTAAACTCATGTTTGCTGCTTGGGACCCCCGTAATTCTAACATTTCTACAGCTATAAAAGAAACAATTGACATTCAACTGTGTTCTAAGCAAAATAAAGTAATTAAACAAAATGTTATTTTCAACACTACAATCATTTTATTTTATTTTAGAGCTGCATGACATTCAATGAATCTATTACGCCTCAGCTAGCAGTGTATCATCTCAGAATAGTTGATAGCAGCAGTGGTGCATCATTGATTGAACCGAGGGGTCAAGATTTTTGCGGAATATGTGGAGGAAACAATGATACTTGCCTTGATTGCAATGGCGTTGCCAACGGAAGTAAAATGCACCCATCTGTGCCGCTTAATTGTTTTTATATTAAAATATTGTAAATATTTTTAAGGTTCATTTATGGAATGCGGAAAATGTGTCCACAACTCATCAGAATGTACAAATTTAACTGCAAAGTACAATAACTTTATATAATTTTAAATTCATTTAAAATAATAATAATAAAAATAATAATTACTTACTATAATCAAAATTTTAGTTATTTTAGGTATTTTGAGTACAAGGAACCGACAATTAAATACTGTCTTTTAAATGTAAACACTTCATATATTGACGAGTTAGTACATTTTAAATTTATAAAGTTATTATAAAAACATCTAATTATTATTATTATTAAATAACAGATGTGGCGCGTGTCAACCAAATAAAAGCAGCAAAAGTCCCCAATTATGCGGAAAATGTTATAGTTTAATTGATAATATTGTTCCGAGTACCCAGTTTAACCAATTCTATTGCAACGATACTTGGAAAAGAGATCGCATGATCGAAGCTGTGGGTTTTGGATCTCAGCCACACCAAAGTCATTTTTATTCAAAAATAAAAATTTAAATTAATTAATTAATCATTATCGATATGACTTATTTATTATAGGGTGGCATCGCATTAGTGGTTCTCAACCTGTAGTATTCTTAGATCTTTGTTCATTCCATGGTTCTTCAATCGATCTTCATTTGTATGGACCGTCATGGTCTTATCAAACTGAGACTTTCATTAAAGGAGAATGTGACTTAATTAACGCCCAAGCAGAAATTAAAGGCCATATGACGGCAGATATTAAAGAAGACAGGGTGCAAATGAAATTGAAGGGTTTGACCAAAGTGATTGATCATCGCATGGTATGTCGGCTGACCACGGTTTATGATGAAACTTATACTCTTTCGCCATTTGCCAAACTTAGCGTGATTGATAGTAAAAATATCAAAATTGAAAATATTATTCCATCTAAAATTTCTGCAAATCAAAATACAACAGTAATGAACCAAATTCTTTATAATGCTTTTTTCTTATATTAAGAAATTGATTTATTATTAGATAAAAGTCCAAGGCTATAAATTTATAAACACTTCGGATCTGGCATGTTTTTATATGAGACACCCAGCAAGGCAGGCTTTCAGACTTTCGTCCGCTAAATTTGTAAATGAAAATCTTGTGGAATGCAAAGTGGCAACAAACACGTTTGTTGAAGGAATGACAGTAGATGTTGGTGTGGTCTACTCTCATGCCAGTATACTTCAGTATAACATGTAAGTAGGCCTATACTTTTATATGTTGTGGTCAAACAGCTGTCTAAAAAACTGCAAATGACGGCCCACTATTAGGTCGTAAAAACTATGAATTAGGCCTAATTATTAGTTACTAATTACTGAGGCAAGAAAAAAGAAACTTTGCCCATTCTCCATTTTAAAATTATTAATAGTTAAAAAATTGTTGTAAATGCAATGTACGCTTAATTGCAATAATACAGTAATGATCAACATCATAGAAAATAATTAATGCTCCAGAGCAAAACATTTGGGAGCCGCTAGTGTATTGTATAGTAATATTAGGCTTTATAAAACTTTAAATTTTTTAATCATTAATAAGTTATCAAAATAAATAATTATTAGATCAATATTGGGCATTTTTAATACAGTTTTAGCTTCTGTAAATTATTAAATAATGAATCGTTCATTATAATACGGTATATTATATTTATATTTTAGACCTACATATTAAATATTAATTTTGTTACTATAAAAAAATCAAAATTAATTTAAAATTATAACTTTAGTCGCCATTCCTATTTGATTTCTTCTGCAATGATGGATGTTATTGGTCAAGGACCCACATTAAACCGTTTGGAACTGTCAAATGATTTAACTTCTGTTATCGCTAAATTTAGCTGTAATGTGGCTATTACTGGAAATTGTGCCAATATTTTTCAATACATGGGTGGATTTGGAAAAAGTAAATTGCCAATAAAATAATTATTTTATTAAATTTATTTTATTAATGTAGATTAATGTTTGTGCAGAAATTACTTGTTCAGCAAAATCTAACGAAATTACAATTTCCCCAATTGAGGATTTGTACCAAATTCGAAACAGCTACAGAACTTTGTCAGTTTCAAACAAGATCAGTTGTGCTAATGATGTGTCAATTCAAACCACTACTGGCCAATCAATTATTGTTTCCGATATTCTAATGGTTAAAATATTTGTATTATGATTTATAATTATTAAGCTCAATTTTTTTTTTATTTTTTAACTAGGAACCACTTTCATTTGACATCTGGGGACCCAGCCAAATATGTTTTGGTTATGCGTTTTACAAGATTACTTTATTGGATGGAAATTGGTTTGACAGTTACCAAATTAAGTGGACTTTGCAACCAGCTAATATAGGTTTAATTTATGGAAAATATAATTTTGCTTTTAAAAAACCTAGCATTAATTTTAAAACTTTTTTTTCTCTTTCGTTTTAGTTTTAAATAATCCAGAAAATAAAAAATTACTGCAAGTAAAGGAATTGACAATAAACTCACTTAAATCCAACTTAAAATTCGATGTGAATATGGTAAAACTTAATAAGTTATAATCTCTAAGTAGACAATGACTTGTTACTACAATATAAATAATTTAATAAATTTAAGCTGCAACCTGAAATTCAATACAACTTAAGTGCAACAATTTCCAACTCTAAAATAACAGTTGTTAAAACTGTTCAAGTAGTGAATAAGCCATCACTAAAAATTATCGCTAATATTTATGGGTACTCCACCATTGACCCTCAACAAGATTTGTATTTGGAAACAAACGTGAGCATCTGTCCAGCATATTTAAATGAAGAAAAGCCAAGATTATCAGTTAATTTATTTCGTACGCTTTTGATTAGATAAAAAATACTTAATACCATTTTTTTAGTATTATTGGGAAATAGATGGCAGTTGCATTAGCTTAGACCATAACCGAGGTCGAATTTTAAAGCTTTACAAAGGCAGTTTAGAAGGAGGGCGACGTTATGTTGTAAGGTGTTTAGGTTAGTTAAAAAACGTAAACAGTATACGGTAATTTATAATAAAATTTTAAAAAAGATAATTTTTCTATACAAATTTTTAGTTATTGCCAATGGTGATCCAAATACCTTTTCAACAGCTGAGTTTGTATTAAATACTTTGATTGACAAACCAATTGTAATAATTCCGGTAAAGAATGTAAGCTTTTCCCTCGGCCAACCTATTAACCTCAATGGAAAAGGTTCTTATGATCCTTATCGAACATCAAACAATCTTAAAGTACAAGTTAAATTTTTTTTATTTGCGCATTAATTGTTATTTAAGTTGATCGTTTGTAGTATAATTGGAGCTGTACGACAATAGATGGTGAGGATTGTATTTGTTTAAACACGACTCCAAAAGTGGACTTGCATTCAAAAATCAATAGGATGAGATCCATTTTAAATGTCGACGCTCATCTTTTATCAATAGGAAAGTAAGTAAATCAGTCTCGAGCATTAATAAAAACATAATATTTCAAGCTATTAAATTTTTTAGTTATATTTTTGAGTTGGTTATTACTACTCCCGATGGTCGCAATGCCAGTGATATTGTCTTTGTATCAGTGATTCCAGGAAGTGAAAAAACGCCAGCGATAAATGTTGTTAAAGGCAGTCGCAGTGTCCAACCGGAAGATGCGGTCGATTTAAGAGCGTATATATATGGACCGGGTGGCACGGAAGTTGTATGGAAACCAAGTCGAAACCCTGGTTTTGCGTATTTTGATTTCTTTGTCAGTCGTTCAACTGATTGGGCTAGTACTATTGCAACTGAGAAACCAACACAAATACCTCTCACCACTTCTATTGCGGCAAATACTCTTCAAGCTGGTTCTCAATATAAACTTCAATTAACAGCGTCGCACTCGTTAGAAGGACAAACCTGGGCGGAAGTTATTATTAAAACCAGTCCGAAACCATTTTTTAATATATCTGAGGTTCAGTAATTTAAATGCCTTAGAATTAGGTTTTTGATAGCATTCTAAATAGATTATTGTTTTTTAGGTGAGCCCAACAGAAGGAGACGCCATCTTTTCTAAATTTACAGTTTGCATCACTGATCCTTGGACGAAAGATAAAGGAACTTCTATTCGAGTTGGGTACAAAGCTTATGGAACTTCTCGTTATTTACGACAACTTGTGGGACCCTTAACTTGTTTAAATGATTTAAGATTTCCTGCTGGTGCGTAATATTACTATTTTATTTCTGAACTCATAGAGGACATAATTTCTAAAAATAAATTTGCATATCTAGTTGCTTCCCCTAGAGGATATTTATCTGTCCTCGTTGAAGCTTGTGATTCAAACTCTGTATGCGTTGCTATGGAATCTACATCTCGTATTCAGGTTAAAATACCCTCTCTCGACACTGAAGAAAAAATGAAAGATTTTCGCAATACTCTATCAGAATACATAGATCAAGGTATTTCGCTTAAATAATTGATTTTTTTTTTTTAATTTCAAAATATTTTGAATGCATGTTTTTTAGGAGATTTTGATGCTGCTATCGCTCATGCTTTTAGTTGCATTCAAACTTTAAACATCGTTGGTCTCGATCGAAAAGTCACTTTGCAAGCTATTACAACGACACTAGATGATTTAATTAGACGGAAAATTTTAACCATTCTGTCCAAGTAATTAAATCGTTGCAATTAAATTACCATTTCTTAAAAATAACTCATTTGGGAAATTTTATTTGTAGAGATTTAAGTTCTGCAGAGATGTCGGACATTTATTCTTCGTTAAAAGATTTGAGCTACATATTAAGTTCAAGGAAATTTAAACCTAGCAAATACACTTTAACAGCCCTTGAAGAATTATCTCAAATGTTAATAAATAGATATATTAGACGCGGTCCTATTGCGGAAAACGACATTTTACTAGGAGCACCCGTCATTAGTAGAGATAAACGCGAAGCTCGCCACCTAAAACCCGGTGAACGATTTCGATCTCATTACTTTAAAGGACGGTTTGCTGGCAATCGTCGAATTAGAAGATCGGCTGGAACTGATTTATACAATCGTAAATTAATCAAACAGCAAGGTAGAACAACGATGACATCTTCTAATAACGATACAGTGTATGTGTCTGACCTTTCGACACCCATTAGTGCATCGCAAGCAAAAGCCCTTTTACGCGCAAATGATCTTTTAGTAAATACAGAGCCCTCTTACACATCTAACGTTAACTCGCGAATTCTAAAAGACCTACCTGACTTTTGGATGGCAATCTGCAGAGGCTTAATTGCCAATGGTGTTCCCGTGGTAATTCATAATGAAGTATTAACTCTTCAAACACTTAAAATTGAAATGGATAAATTAGTTATTGACCAAGAAACAAATTTTACTATTGAAGATACCACCAATAGCCAACATCGTCGAAGGGGCAAAAGTCAGGTAATTAAATATATTCAATTTCCTGTTTTAAGATCGATTTGAAATTGTTATTTTTAGGTGCAACTAATACTTAATGAAAATGCGTTTGAAATGCGACCTGAATGCGATGGCACTAGGGACAATTGCGGCACCATATGTCTGGGGACGGGCAAATTTAATGAAGATCCTCTCGTTAATAGCCACTCGCAATCTAGTTACCAAATGAGCGATATTTTTGCGATCTGGCCCGTGCTTTGCGATAATTCAGCGGAAGTTAATTTACTAGATTCGTTAATAGTAAAGCTTGTTTTGTCTATAACAATTCCAACTGTACCTAAAGATGAAATTCCATATTTGAAAGTATATAGTTATTTTATAAATTTATTATAATTTCAAGTAAATAATATTTTACGTGCAGTGCCGTGCTTGGGATGAATCACGTAGAAAATGGAAGACGGAACTGTGTAACACCACTGCTATAATATTGCGCGATCAACAAAATGATATTGAAGTTGTGTGTACGTGCCAACCAGTAGTATTTTTCGGGTAATTAATGTTCGACTATTGGATTAATAATTAAATTAATTTTTATTTTGCAGCGTTTATTTAGATGGGACTCAAGCACCTAATCGATGGGTAACCCAGTCACCCCCTACTAAACCTTCTCCCACTTCAGCTATTTACCCTCTGAGTCGGGCTACACTCCCTGGTGATCCTTCGAAAGTTACTCCGCCCTGGACCAAACCTTCCAATTCACCAGGTCATGGTCCCAACCGTCGCGCAAAGCAGTTTATAGTGTATTTCAAAATTGGGGGTAGTTTTAATAAGATCACATGTAACAATGTGACAACGTTTATCGAGACAATGCGGAGAGAATTCTCTTACAGGTTTGACGTTCCTCCTTCAACATTTGCGCATTTCTTAGTTGAACCGGGTAAGCGGTTAAATCACCATTTTGTTTTTCATTTATATTTATGATATTAAATTTTTAGGAAGTGCTCAAATAACGATGACGGTTGCGCCTGATCCTCAAACTACAAATGAACAAGAGGCTTTGAAATTAATGAACACGATGAGGAGCATGATTAGCGATGGAACTTTCTGTTTCACGAATCAAAATAATGAATTGGTTTGCGCAGAAACGGATTCATATCAGTTAATTCAATCCGATTACAGTATGCAAAATTTATTTTTGAAATTCTCTTTTTTTTTTTAAACAAAAATGAATTTTTACTATTATATTTTATTAACATTGCAGAAGCGCATGCTAAAGGATCTTCAATTATTGGAACTATTATTGGCATAGTTATTGCTATTGTAATTTTAATTGTAGCTCTCTGCATAATTAGAACTATTTGCAAGAAAAAGAAGAAAAAGAGAAACTCTGTCGGAGTTGAACCGGTTAGATTTCAAAATGTTTTTTACATTTTTCTTTATATCTTACAATGTTTATTAATTTTAATTTGTTAAATTACAGTTGAATAAAAACCCTACGTATAAGCAAGTGAATCAAGCCCAAGTGCAACCCATTGACGATGCTCATCTCTTAGAGGGTTATATTGATAGTCGTCCAAATTATCGAATGACTATGGGAAAACAAGTTCTTGGAACTAAAGATAGTTATCGACTTCACGTAAAACACGGAGAACCAACAAGTTCAGATGAGCAGCTTATTAGGCCTTTTAACTCGAAAGATTCTCAGGTTCCAAATGGTTTAGAAGAACCGAAATTGCCTAATCAAATGGACCAACACGATTCCTCAATGGGTGCAAATGGACAAGGACCTTCCACTCATGCAAATGAACCAGGACCATCAAATGGGCTTCGATTGCCAAACCAAGCCCCTCCAGAAGCAACACATTCTTCGACAAATGGTCACCGAGCTTCGAAAAATTAGTCAAATAAAAATTGCACAAATTTAATTGCCGCAAAATATTAGTTCTAAAAACGTGTTTGATATTAACAAGATTATAAGGCGGTTGAATTTTCACAAATATTTTGTCAAAATAAAATAATTATATTACAAATAAAAATAGTTACGGTATTGTAAACTGCGGGTTTTCATTTACTGAGAAGTTTAAATTTACCAATATCAACTCTTCTCGTAAAATTAATAGTTAATGTCAACCCCAAAAAAAATTCACTTTTTAATAACATATTTTGATATTTTAAAACTATCTTAGTTTTGTCTAAAATATTTTTAGATTACATCAAATTCTAGTACCGGTAATAAATATTATCCTATGGTTAGGTTTGCCTAAAATGGGGAATAGCATAGCGTAGCCTACTGCGCGTAATAGTTAATGGTTGGTCCTAACATCTTTTAAGAGGTTTTTGTTTCCGCGTAATTGTTTTTTTACAGAACGCAAATGATCAAACTACGAGTATGTACGAGAAATAAAAATCAAAAAAATTTACAGCATGTAGCTGTCCAGCCAAAATTGAAATTTAAAATAAAACGATTATACTGTAGTACAAAAATTAGAAGTGCTTATGGCATCCGCTGACGTAAATGAATAAATAAATTCCAAATTGCGCACACTTTTAACTTTTTCGAAAAACCGTAAATTTTTAAAATATTAGATTTTTTAAGCATTATTATAATATTAATGTTAATAAAACTGCTGTAGGCCCTAAGTTTTTTTGCAGTACGGCATTATTTTTAAAAAAATAATTAAGATAAATTTGCTTACCTAATTTTCTTTAAAACTTTTATCTTCCTGAACTTAGCATTTTTTAGCACTTTATTTATTAATTTTTTAAAACAAAATTCGGAGCACATTTTTCTTTTCTTAATATTATTTTCCACTTAATATTTTGTTTCTCACTCGCGAAAAATACCACATGAAAATTTGATGAAAGTAAAATTCGGAGCACATTCTTCTTTTCTTAATATTATTTTCCACTTAATATTTTGTTTCTCACTCGCGAAAAATACCACATGAAAATTTTATGAAAGTCGCGAAAAGGTGAACTTGAAAAAATGAAGCCGTACGTTTAAATCATTTAGAGATGAAAATAAATAACAACTGTAGCTGCATTCCGAAACAAATTAAAAGTCATATTTAAGGCCAAAGGTAAAAGTATTATTGCAAGGGCAATTCAAAATATTTTTTGGGCTTCTATCTTTTAAGACTTTAAGTGAACATGGTTCAAGAAGTTTAAATTTTAAATTTTCCTTGCAAAATTACTACTACCTACCTTTGGTCTTAAATATGACTTTTAATTTGTTTCGGAATGCAGCTAGTCTGCAGTCAAAATAAAAATTAATTTTCGCAAGGCTAACAAATTATTATTCAACGAAAATCAAAGTCCGTAAGAAAGCAAAAGAATCGCAACGTCTTTTGCGATTGTTATAGTTGTGTGAAATGCGAAAGTTTGTGACCTGTGAATTTGTTTGTCATACCAAGATATAGGTCATACCTTTGCCGAAAGGCTTATTATATACGGAGTATTTAAAAAAAAGGATTATTATATACGGAGTATTTAAAAAAAAAAAGGATTATTATATACGGAGTATTTAAAAAAAAAACTCTTGTGGAGAAAAGCTGAAAATGACATCGCTGATGACGATGGAAGAAAAATTAAGATTTTATTCTGTAGTTAGGTATTTTAATAACTTAGTATAGCCTACTTACTTATAGAAT
>JAQGAY010002557.1:0-10179 GCA_034698085.1 Polydesmus angustus
CTCAAATGCTGATATTCTGAGAAGAACGACGTCTCGCTGTTCGGGAATTTTGATTGGCATTTTTACAAACGCAAGAGCATGACCGCAGTGAACTTTCTCCGCCGCTATTATTGCACTCCCATTGGCAGCCGGGCTCTCGGTTGCAGCTGTCGATTAACTCATTTTCTCCGTATTTATTGCTGGTGATATGCGGGGAGGGTGTTGGCTCGGTAATCTCTTCAGCCTCCGATTCTGTCGTTGATGACCATGGAGGTGCGGTGGTTGTGGTCAAATTGCGTCTCCATTGGTAGTAATTACGAAATACGCGAGTCCGGCGACGAGTTTCTTGACCAGTTGTTATCTGATAGCAAAATACGTGCGAGAAATAATAATTAATAATTATACTTACGTACGTTTTCATTTGGCATTGAATTTAATACCGGTATCGATAGATCGTGATTTAATTTTCCTTAATTTTTAAGTTTTACCTTCTTTTTTTTAAAGTACTGTATTAATATAAGAAAAAAAGAAATAAATAACTTACCGCAATTACAACTACTGCCAATAAAAATAAATATAATTTAATCATTTTTTTTTTTTTGGATAAAGTAATGAGAAAAATCTGAACGACAGTCTTTTGGCACAGCTTAAGATTTAATGCTCAAGGCTCACAACTTTGGACGCAATTTTATACGAAAAACTCAAGTGCGTTGTATTTCCTGTTTCGCATTAATCATTACACTATATTTTTTTTCATACGGAATTCTCATATTTAAACATGGGCGAAAAATCGAACAGAAAAAAAAAGAAATTGTCCTCGCGTCATGCTGACTGACATACAGTTCAAACACTTGAACTTTGCAATTTTTTTTAGCGCAGTGTACTGTCGAAGAACCTAGAGAATTAGTATTAAAAGGGTGTTTATCATAGTTCATCTTCAGGGACATCTAAAAAAAAGAAGAGTTTTTTTTTTTTCAAAGTACATAGTTGTGATTTGTTTTGCAGATTCAATGACTAGATATAAAAATAGTTGTAATTTTAAAAACATATGGATGTTTAAATTTCCTCGTTATAATGTTAGGCTGATCAAACATTCGGTACTTCAAATCCATCTGTTTCTCGATGTTGACAAGTTTAGCTTTTTGAGTCACGAATCAAATCAAACCTAATGTGGTTTTTTTTTATATAAATATTAACGGATTTACATTGTAATTTAATGGATAAAAAAATTAGACTCGCGCTATATTATTAAACATCTGTTACTATCACATGATTCATCATTATCCATTGACTCCAATTATATTATACGTTGACTAAAGGTCATTCTCCATGTTTATCTTTGACACAATTGGTTCATTCAAAAGTTTGTTTATTTTTTTTTTCTTTTTCAATTTTAAAAGAAGTTTTAAAAAATTAGTTATAAGAAACATTTATGATTTTGGCTCTCGGTCGTATTCGTTATACTTTCTGCTGTCTCCCCAAACGAGGGGAGCGGGATATTTCGTTCGGTTCTTCTCGATCTTTTTCTGCGCTGCGGCTGGTAAATCTATCCCGCATTTATCTGCTAGTCGAATAAGGTAACACAGAACATCACTCATCTCTTCGGCTAAATGCTCTTTTTCCGAATCTTTCCAACCTCAATAAGTTAATATCTTTTTTAATATTAATGTTTATAGTTTTATTTACTGTATCATTTATCTTACCAGGAAGACCAATGGGCACTTCTCCTTTCCATTGACTGCATGAGAAAAAAAAATTATTAGTTTACTTTACAATTTTTACAAACTTTAATTATTATTGTAAAATTACAAAATTTCTGCTAATTCTCCAACTTCACCCATTAAAGCTAATACGAGATTTCTCGGTTGATGATATTGTTCCCAATTTCTTTCGTTAGCAAATTCTTGTTGCAAAAGCCGTCTTTGAAAATAACGAAAAAAATAATATTAACAGTTTACTTTTTTGTTATTTTTGGGAAAAAGAGGAAAAATAATTTTATTACAAATTATTTTATACACAGTGGTTATAACTTACAAGTCTTCTAAATTGGGCTGTTTACTAAAGGTAAAAAAGTCAGCTGCGCTTGCAGGGGGGCTTTCTTCTTCCATATCCTATTATAAAAAAGTAAAATTAATTACTTTTACCGAAAAGCAATACATACAACACTTCTTTAGAATAATTAAAAATTAAATTGCATGCACTTTTCATGTACAGTATTGAAAAAGTTATCCTTCCACCCACCCATAAGCTCTGGGGTTCCAAATCAATTATTTTTTAAAAAAATCCATTTTTAAATTTGGATTTTTCTCAAATAAAAGCCTAAATATTTGAAAATGTACAGTATTTTTAATAAAAGCAAACCATACCGTACATAAAAAATATTATTTTAAGAAATGTATTTAATGACGTCCATCTAACTTACATGCTGATCACTTTTAGGGTGTTTGGAAATTCTACCACCACCGGGTAAGCGTTTCATTTTTCGGATTGATTTCGATCGATTCGATATTTGCTTCTTCATTTTATCCAGATCTTTCCACCAACGCCGAAGAGTCCTCGTATCAATTCCATGCATTTTGGCGATAGCGGCAAAACCTTTCCCATATATATTGGCTTGATATTGAGACGCAATTGCTATTTTTTTACTGATTGAATAAGACTTTCGTTTTGGGGAAGATCCACTGTGGTTAGCTTCGTCTGTTTCTTCCTCCCCATCTTCATTTCCTACCGATTCATCATTACCATTTTCTTCAGCGTTTTCCATGTCTGTACATGTATAAAAAATAGATGAATACTATAGATTGAAAATTACGGTTGTTAAAATTATTATTTACTTGTAAATAAATCAATTTCATAGAGAAATACTTGCTCCGGCTCACACCTGTTCCAGATACAGTTGTTAAACCAAAATGTTTCTCATGTGAATTTTAAATTGTAATGCAAAAAAAAAAAAAAAGAATTGCCATGTGACAAACATTTTGGGAAAATTCCCTTGATTTCTCCCTCTGTAGTAGTTTTACCCACTTGATAGAAAAATAATAAACTTTCGTTTTTCCCTTCAAATAGAAGATCTTAAGGTTTGTAATGCAAATACTACATTATTAATATAATACGAAATTGCATTAAAATCCCCGAGGTTTTTATACGGCGGAAGATGAGCAGTCTAGCGAAGACACAATTCATCCAGTTAAATCGTTATAAATCTATCGTTTTATTTTGGATACAGGAAAAAAAAATTAATAAATGTTTATAAATACTTGCATTGATAGTTTTATAGATAACTTCAAATGTTTACAATATTATCTCGGAGCCAAAAAAAAAAACTATAGTTTATAGGTTATTTAAAAAATAAAAGTTTTTTTTATGATTTTATTAATAGCAGACGCTGCTTTTAACGACGCTTTAATTTTTGGACTTCTCCGCTCGCTGTTTCTCAAATTTGCATTCGTTTAATGTAATTTTGCCTTTAATTCTTTTGCAGACTTAAGCCAATTGATTGCCAAGTAAGAGTGAATGGTTGAGAAGCGAGTATCGCCACCTGGTGCTAAACGTCGCTACTCGTCATATCTTCTTATAGAAAGTTGTCGTCCGGGCTTGGTGTTGGAAGCGTCGAAGAGTACGCACCGCTACCGTCGCTTCAATCGTTGATTGAATCCGTGGAAGAAGCGAGTAAATTAAGTCGACGAGTGATTAATCGTTCGATATTCACACCCATAGCTACAAGTTCGAAATAGTCGATCGTTTTACGCATCTTTATCGGCCGCGAAAAGCATGTAATTGATTGACGTAGACATTGGGTAAGCAGCAGACGGTTGCAGAAAAAGTGTTTACGGTGCTCGCTCGGCGGGCTGTGTGCATCTGTTTACATGTGTAGAAGTTGGAACCGGATCGTTCGTTTATTTACGCTGCTGCTGCCTCATCGCTGTAATGCCGACGCCGCCTTTGGAGTTTATTCAGTCAAACACTTTTATCGTTACTATTTATTCAATAATAATTTTTATTAGTTAAGGCGGGGGAGTTTAATTAAGAATTAAGCGCGCGATTTCCGAGTGTGTTTGTGTGCGCGTGAAGAGTGCGCAACTTCAAAACTCTCGACTAGTCTCGGGAGTTGTGCGTGCTGTTAATTTTTGATTTTTTTTTATTGGAAAAAAATTTTTTTTTTCTTTAAAAAAAAAAATTAATAATAAAAAAGGTTTGCAAGACCGCATCTTACCAGTTACCACTTTGAGTACGTAAAGGGGGCTTAAAAATGGCGGACTTAGAGGCCGTTTTGGCCGATGTTAGCTACCTGATGGCTATGGAAAAGAGCAAGTCAACTCCAGCAGCCAGGTAACCAACTCAAGTTTATAGAGTTTAAAGAAAATTATGTAATATACATTTTTTTTATTTTGGGGTTCTAGAGCTAGCAAAAAAATCATCTTGCCGGATCCAAGGTAATTGATTTACATTTTTATTTTTTAATTGTGTCAGTCGGTTTTTATTTTTACCTCCCTTCCCTCTTCCTTTTCTTTTTCTTATTTTTATTATTGCTTAAACTTTTTGCAAAACTTAGTTGCTCTAGTTATTTATTTTATTGATTGATTGAGTGTTGGGTAACAAAAAAGTTACTTCATCGCTCAAAACTTTAGAAAAAAAAAATTATTTGTCGTTTGCAAATAATTCAGAATCTGTTGACTTTTTTTTTCTCCCCCGTAAAACTCGTTAGACGAAAAGCGAAAGTTGTTTGACCAAAAATGATAAGATAGCGGCGCGAAATTTTCGCTTTCTTTCATAATTTGATTTTATGGTAATGTTATTTATGTTAGTAGTTTTTTTCGTATTCTTACTAATGGGTTTACAAAAAGAAATGAATTAAGTCGGTGGCTGCGTGCAACCTACTTTTTCATTCGACCTGTTCATTCAAAGAAGTTTGAAATCTAATTGAAATATGAACTTGGATGCATGTAGGCTTCCTTTTTTTAATATTACGTTATTTTTTTTTTTTCATTTTCTGTTTCTTTTTTTTTTTTAATTGACATACTTGTCAAAGTTTATTCGAAAGTAGAAGTAAAAACGGTTGTTTGGTTTTTTTTTTTGAGGTTTTAAGTTTTCAATCAGAATACGAGATGTTTTTTTTTTTTTGAAATTTAAAAACGCTGATTAAAAAACGATAGTTATCGTAGTTATTTTTTTTATTAATGTTAGGAAAAGAAGAATTGGGGGGAAAAAATTGAGCTTTTGCTAGTCATCATACAATTAATTTTGGTATTGCAGTACAGTATTTTAATAACGTTGCTTTGCCAAGATTTGTTCGAGGTCATCACTTACATTTCTATAGCGCTAAATTAAGTTTTCTAGGAATTATGTTACATTTACGGATCTTGCGTTTCATCTGTGCACGTAATAAATTATCTCACTAAGAAATATCTAATTAATTGTTTGTTTACAATATATAATAATATGTATTTTAAAACAGCGTAATATTACCTTAAAAGATTTTAGAAGCCCGGGATAATATTTTTGTTTCTGCCTTTTGCAATCGAATGCGGATCTGCAAATGTCAACATAGCTGCGCAAGCGCACCCACCGTTCAAAGTCAAAGTACACGTGAAAATAGCTGCACATTCATTATTTTGTAACAAACAAAGTAATATTTACGAATCAAAATATTTTTTTATTTGAAAATTAGACACTGCGTTTTATTATATTTTGAGAATTTTTTTCAATTTTGAAAAATTGATTTTGTGTCGGTATACGAGCAATATAAAAGTGGAACAAGGAATTCCTATAAGATTTATATTACACATGTATGCAGTATAATATATTTTTTTACTGTGTTTCTATTAGCGAGAGAATTGCTCAGCAAAGGAATTTACTAGGATTTTAATGACCGATCGCATTACCTGTTGAGCTCACCCAGTTATTATTGCTTCAGTGAAAACGATAGATTTTATTTTCTTCCCAAAATATTTGATCAATTTGGTCTACTTATTAAATTTATTATTGCGCGAGAGAGAAAAAAAAATAGAGAGCGAGCGGGGGAATTTATGTGACAAAGTTTTAGTTCAAGGTCTCGTAAAAATAAATAACTTTTTAATGCGTTACCATACTGGATAATAATTGAAAACGTGGCGAAGGATCACTTCGAAAAAAAAAAAAAAAAAGAAGAAGGAAAATGTCAAACGACACTTATAAAATGCTTTTACTGTTTGACATTGCTAAAGGGTTATTTTATGGACTTTTTAATACATCTCTGGCTTATTATTAGCTGATTTATTGGATATTGTTTAGCCGTATGTTGGCTTCGTAATTTTAGTTTAATCGTTACCCCTCTTACGTTTTAACTATTTAAGCTTAGTCGTTATAAAATGTATGAATTTATTGCGGTTGAAAATTTGTAGTCTCACCGGGATATCACTCTACAGGGCGCAATAATAATACGGTATTGTAGAATATTGCATTGTAAGAGAAATTAAACGAAGGTACAAACTGCATGGACGTTTGGGGTAGTATTCGTTTCAGTTTTAATTTTATGTTTTTTTGCTATTTTTTGTTTAAAAAAAACTAATTGAATGACGTTCGTTATTACTTTCAATATTATTGTTTTAAGGTTACTCTTGTAACTGGTATAGCCTATAGTAGTACGTGTGTATTTATTCGTTATTTTTAAAGCCCTTAAATTTTGTTAATCTAGTTTTATAATAAGTTACGTGTTATTTTGGTATCGGTATCTCAGTTCATTTTGTGGGTACTAAGAAAAAAAGTGCAAACGATGTGACGAAATCTTAATAATGTTGTGGCTATTACGAAAAATAAATTTGAACGGTGTGACGAAATCTTATGTTGTGGCTACCAAAAGAAATTAAAAGGAAAATTAAACAGCCTTCTAAGAGTAGATTAAAGTTTTAAACGAACGTCTGGTTCGATGCAAATGTTTTAAAAACACTCGCAGACTTTCACAATTTGTTTTGATAATATTCTAGCTTAATTTCTATTACCAGCGAAGTATTAGAGATGATAAATTCATGCTTTCAGATCACCTTTTAACCTGCATCCTAGTTTATTTATTTATTTTGGTTTTATTGCGTCTTTGCGACAATTTGAACGTCTGGAAAAATCATCTACATAATACCATCTTGATAATACTGCGAAAATAATTAGAAAGATACATAACAGAGCAAAAATTTACTACAGTATAACTAAATTCAATCGAATAATACTTAATACTGTATTCACAAATGAAAAAAAGCTGTCGTTTAGTAGAAGGCGAAATAATTTATCAGTCACAGACCTCGCTTGGTGGGAATGATGAATTGTTCGATTGATCTTGAAAAAATATTTGTTAATCGCGTTGAGTTGTTAATACGGATAATAATTAGTCTCCTAATGATTCGTCCAGGTTTTAATAGTCCATTCTTTACATAATACTGGGTAAGCTGAATCTGTATTTCGGTTTATACGAAATGAGTCAAATGACAAGCAAGTGACAGAATGATAAATATTATGATTTGAGTCTTGTCAAATTTTGCAATACAATATCAAAATTTGCACTACATGAAGATTACGGTACAGTAGTTACATTGTGCACATTAATACAATGCCGGCAAAACACTATCAATTTTAGCTTTTAATGATTTGCGGATTTAAAAAAGTTATTTTTTTTAGAGTCCCGATATTTGAAATGGTTTTAAATTTTCGATGAACTTCTGTAATCAATAAATTGCGATAATTTTAATATTTCGTAAATCAAGTTTAGGTAATTAATTAAAGTTAATCAAGAAAGAGTGTTGAATCTATGAGGGTTTTTTTTTACTGGAGAGAAACTGCATAACTCCCGGGCACAGTCGTTTGCGAAAATGTAATTGAATTTTAACATACCGTAATTTTTATAGGGGTGAAATGGTGGGGTTGTCACTTAGGAAAAACCCTCATTTACCGTCTTGGATTTAACTCTGCTAGTTTAGAAACGCGTACGGTTTTGGTTTTAAAAAGAATAGAGTTGATAGAAAATGTATTTTTCATAATAATAATTATGCAAACCCAATTTCTATTATTATGCATTCTGGTGCAAAAGTTAATTTTAAAAATATATGTTGAGTTAAACTATTTTGTTTAATTTAGTTTTAAATGCATTTAATTTTTTTTTCAGAGTTAATATTAAAGCATATTTCTCCTAATCAAATAAATATACTCGTATGTAAATTGAAAAGTACCGTAGCAGTATAGTGCGCGTTGGTGGTAATAAATATGGAAATTTCTATGTTCTTAAATAATTTTTGTGAAGTAAAGTGCATGTTATGTACTTAAAGTAGGTCTTTATACTGTAGAAGTAAAATGATTACGGAATTATTTATCTCATCTTGCATAAATTATATTTCTTCTTTTTAAGAAATAAAAACTTAAGAAAAGCGAATTAAAATAATGCACTTTCTAAAATAATATTGATTTGCTGGCTTTTTGAGCTCGGCTATGTAATGCGCAATTTCTTCATCTATTTCGTCACGAAAATTCCGAGAGAGAGAGACGGAGGTAATTTGAGATTCATTTTTCAGCGTTTTATTACGGATTCAATAGATTTCGGATAAATTTCAATTTAATGAATACGATAAATTGCATAGTAGATGATACGTTATTAAGCTACCAATCTTTTGCGCAACGTGTGCGCAGGCGCAAACTTTTATAATACGAATCAAATCGAAATTTGAGCGCAACTTGTTTAACAAAATAAAACAAGCACACACATTCGAAGTTATTTGAATTGATCGATTGTTGAGCACGAAACGTTCGGAAATTTGGTTAATTTTAAAGTTTTAATTTGGCAGTTCAGTAAAAAAAAGTAAACTTTTCGATTAAGCTAATCAATTGTGTTTGTTATGGGTTAATATTTTTTATCGCCATGACGACTGATTATTGTGAATTTGTCCAATCTTATTTTCTTAAATAATATCATTTTGCAGCACTGCATTTTAACTACATGTATAATCAAATGGGTTTAATTGTAGCAGAAGGTATTAATTAATATGCACGTATATTTTTTCAAAAATGTAAACTTATTTAAAACTTATAAAATTAAATTAATAAAGCACGCTAGTGAGTGGTGTTATCTAAATTGACACCATTTTGTGTTGACTAGCGAGGAAGGATTAAACGTGCTAATTAGATTAATCCTTTTTTCTAATCTATTAGACTAACGATGATTGTGATTAGCTGCTGTTGCGCGAGCTAGTTCGAGGTCATAATAGTCTAGAACGGAAATGCCGGACTAAATTTCATTTCACTACGCAATGTTCTACCAGGCTTACCACATATAGAAATGTGCGTTGCGTTTATTGTTTTTTTTTTATTTCAAATATACCCGGATATTGAATTTTTGAACACGAGGTTAACGACATTTCTCTTGTCAAATAGCAACCTGTTATTCAACTTTTTTCCCCCAGAAATGTAGTTAAGGTATTACGAGCTACAGTATACCATTGTCGTACAAGAATAGCAGATGGCAAACACTATCACATTGGTACCGGTATAATACGAGGGCTATTTATTAAGTAAGTTTCCCTCATCAAGAAAAAGCAAAATAATAATTATAAAATTGCAAACAATATTTATTTACTTTGGTGCACTATTAAACTAGATACACACACTGTAATTTTCACCCCTGTCTAACCATTTCCGGTACCTAAACAACAGCTTTTTGACAACCACTTCGTAAAAATCTCCGCCAAATTTCGCAGATCAATTTTGTTTCCTATTTTTTTCATCAATTTTTTTACATTTTTTAGAAATTCACTTATCAATTCCTTCATACCGATATTTTTTTGATGTTTACATTTTTTTAAAAATTTTTTTTCACTTTTTTAAAAAAAATGTTTGTCAATTTTGTTTACCAATTTTTTGTCCTTTTTTCTTTTTTTTTCCCAACATTTTTAATCCATTTTTTTTTCTTCGATTTTTTTAAATTTGTATATCAATCTTTTTTATCAGTATGTTTTAATTTTTTCAATTTATTTATTAAAATTGAAAAAAAAAAAATTGATCAGCAAAATTTGGCGGCAGATTTTTAAGAAGTGGTTGTCAAAAAGCTGTTGTTTAGGTACCGAAAATAAATGGAAAGGGGCGGAAATTACAGTGTATCTAGTTTAATAGCGTACAAAAGTAAATAAATATTGTTTGTAATTTTATCATTATTATTTTGCTTTTTCTTGATGAGGGAAACTTACTTAA
>JAQGAY010002558.1:0-10179 GCA_034698085.1 Polydesmus angustus
CTTCCCTAAATTCCTTCTCCAGCATCACTACTAATTTTTATCGCGTTTTATTATGCATTATGCAATAGCGCACTGTTCATTCCGATTGATGCTCCCGTTTCAAATTGCATAACAATAAAAGCTGAGTCAACCAACCCGGATCGCGCTTACTGTTGCCGATATAGTCAACGGTAAAAAAAACAAACGCGGCAATCGTCTCTTGAGCATTAAAATAAGCAATTAATGCATTTAAGATGCTACAATTATGCAAATTAACGCAGTATTTCAAATTCCGTAGTTACTTTTAGTTGATCATGGTTGCCATATCAATGAAAAATTAATGAAGCAGACGGCATCGACAAAACGTCGAAATGAATCCCTCAAGATGGAAAAACGCTTAACAAAAAAATAAAAAAAGAAAAAGAAAGCAAAAACTAACCTTTACCGTAAACAACATTGTTTAAGTTGGCGCAAAAAGTTTTTTCGTAACTCAATAAAAAAAAGCCCATTTCCTTATAACTTCAGTCATCATTTTAACAATCATTTTTTTCCACAAAAAAAAAATAAACCAAATATTTTTTTTATGAATATTATGCTTGTATGGGACTAATAAACTAGCATATTACAAGAAAGCAGAACCTTATCAATTTTCTAGAAAGAGGTCAGTCATACTTTTTTCACGGAATATTACGTTGATGCAAATTGTTTGCTCTATCCCGCTTATTTTTTATACGACAGTGCAAAAGCTTGGAATACCGTACCTTAAAAAAAACGTTAATAGTGTCAAAAAAAAAAAAAAAAAAATTTACGTACATGCATTTTATTATTTTTAAATTTTTTTTTTTATTTGTTTGCTTGTCAAATTTCCTTACTAGGTTTTTTCCGTGCAAGTTTAACAATTACCGGTATGGCAGAAGAAATTATTTACTTACACTACGAATATTATCTACAGCACCTTCACGCACTTTCTTAAACTTCTGTATTTCAAAATTTTTTTTGCTTTAATAAGCTGGGATATTTAAAGCAAATGTTTCCGTTCCGTTATCAACAATTGAGAAATAAATAAAACTACATCTTGCGATTACACTCGATCAACTTCAGTAGTTGAAGAAATATATATATATATATATTTTTAAAAAAAAAAAATCGAGGGATAGATGTTCGAATCTCCTTCAATTGCTCATCCTGCGCTCAGCGGATAAACAACTTTAATCTAGTAGCGGCACTGATAACAAAGGTCGTCGATTTTCTTGCGAGTCAAAAATCATTGTTGAATAGGGGGGGAGAAAAAATTAAATAAAAATACGTTCGATTTCAAATTCTAGAACTTTCCAAAAATATATTACCCGGTACTTTTTAAAAAGAAATAAATATATATTTGTACGCTATTTCCATTCATTTGATCAATGGGTTTCATTTACCAAATTAGGCTTATTAAAAAACTGCAGGTGTACGATGATGAAAAACATAGTTTCGGTAATCTCGCAGCCTAAAAAACCCCCATAAAGTTACTGTAAATAATGAATGTTTTATGCCTATTCTCCGCCATCAACAATAACAAAATTAATTTTAATTTAAAAATAGAATCGCTATTTTTAAAAATAAAAAAATATACTTGCATTGCATCCCGACCGATTCAATTGTTTACACGATTTTTCTATCAGCGATTTTCAAAACAAGATCAATTTTTGTACTAATCACGACCGGTTTTATTAGTATTATTATTTTCTTAGCGAGTCAATAATAAATCATGTAGGCCAAAGCTCTCTCCAATTCGGTTCAAAGGACATCAATTTCCATGGCCTACATAAATAAATATATGGCATACCGTATTTACATTTTCGGGGGGGATAATGATGCCGATACCGAATGTTTAATCGCTGCTGCTTTGTTTTTCTTATTCCAAAGGTCAAATTGTCGAAAGTATCGGATTTTATTACTCTCTTTCATAATCATTTTGCTCACCCCTACACAACTTCTTTCTTTGTAAAACAATACAACATCATAAAACTTATTAATAATAATAATAATTATTGTAAACTAATCCTGTCCATTTTTATCTCTATTCCTCTTTGGAACATACAATAATAATTATTATCAATTCGTCTTGTCATTTAAAAAAACCCTAAACTTAATTACTCGTAGTCTACACAAAATTAATAATTAATTAATTTTTCAAAATTAAAAACAAGATATTCATTTCATAAATTCGAAGTGGGGAAAAAACAAAACACGACGGTTTTATTATTTATTTTTTTACCGTTCGTCTGGCCGTAATCCTCGCAAAAAGTTCCTTAGCCTTGATTGCATAAGCGGGACCACGGTTGCACTTTTTCACGGTCTTCTCGTCGATTCCAGCGGCGGTGTTCCTCGTGCTTTGTCCGCTAAGCACGCTGCACGGTTAATTTTTACGTGACCACTACGACTCATTAAATCCAATCATTCATTCACTAGTCGTTTCGCACGAAGTAAAAAAACATAACAATTAAAACGGCAGAGAAGGAAAAAAAAATTCCTCGTTACAAAAAATTAATATAATTAATTCTTCGCACACAATTCGTTTAACGCTGCAAAATAATCATCGAAAAAATGTTTTTGAGTCACAGATAATAAACAATAGGGCACTTGATGTGACACTTGGAAAGCATTACACTTCTTCTTACTTCAAAAAAAATAATTTAAAAAATAAATCGAATCCATTTCACTTGACCAACTGACAGATTCCCATCGCCGAGCACTCATCACACTTTTTTATTATATTTTTGAAGAAAAAAATAATAATAATAAACAAACCGTGGCTCCACGCACGCTCGTACCGTTCGTTCGTTCGCTCGCACGCACGAGACTTTCTCTTAACTGTAATCGAAAAGATAGAGGAACCAAAGTTGCACTCGTCCAGTTGCATGTACACGCACCGAGCACAAAACGTGTATGTATGTGACTCGCCGGCCCCCCAACTCAAAAATGGTTCTACTACTACTTTTTGCCGTTTAACAACTACACACTAGGTTTTCATTCGCGGTCGACGACACGCTGCTCGTACGCGCTCTCATCGCAGCCGTGCTTTGCTCGGAGCTCTAACGGCAAGCGGCGACGCTATCAACGGTACTGTTTGTATTCCAACTACACAACTGACTGACTCACTCGTAATGCCTCGCAATCGGGAAGGAGGATTTAGTGTGGGGTTATTCTTGGATGAACATTAAAAGCATTACTGCTGCTGCTTGTGCAGCTGCCTTCAACCGCGCACATGTTATATTAGGAGAGTAGCCTATACCTATTTGAATATGGTGCATCTACCTTTAAAAAAAAATATATATTTTTTCTCTCCAAACAAATTAAGTAGGAAGAAGTGGGCAAAGCAATCCACGGTATGCGGACCGGATCTTTGCCCAGGTGTATAAACGAGGCGAATAACAGATGAATGAGAAAATGACGAAAGCAAAACAAAACAACGCGCGCAAAAAAAAAAAAAAAAAAAAAAAATAGGCGCCGTTGGACCGAGCGAATATTAGCCAAACTGGTTTTATTAGCTCGAGGTCCTTTGGCAGCTGGTGTGACACCATCTCCAAAACTGTTAAAAACGTCATTCTTCACCTAAAATTTCTACGAATCTAATTACGTAATCTCATAAACTATTCTGCGTAGAAAAATATCAACATCCGAAATACATGTACGCTTATTAAAATTATATACGCGACCTGCCAATTTTATTAATTTACATAGGAAATAACAATTTATTATTAAGCTACACTTCAATTACTTTTTCTCGACCAACGGAGCTCTGACTAATAAATTCGAGAAATAATTAACATCTGTAAAATTTCAAACTATACACATAATTATATTATGTACGATTATAATTAATATAAACATGGAAATTAGTCATTAAAATACAACGGTTAATTGGCATATTAATCAACAATAAACATCACCACAAGTGTTAAGCTCGTCAATGCTGTTTACAGTTGGGTAGGATTTCTAAACCTTAGTACAGTACAGAGATCGTATAAATAATAATTTTAAAAAACACATACTGTAAATGCAACGTAATTCAAGATCAAAATATTCCATTTTGTGTTTTCAAATGAAAACAAAATTTTTAAAAAAAAACGCAAAATTATTTTTCAAGTTAAAAATTATTCGATCCACTTTATACTCAACAAGTACCATTTCAACATACTGTTCAGTGTACTTGCACTGTAGGTACATATTTCATCAAATTTAACTCATAAGAAAAAATTTATTTTTAAAGGCAATTGATTCACGAATGAACCGATCTTAATCTAGTTAATAATCTCGTACTTTTCCAGAGCGTGAACATTTTGTTACAATTATGACGTCCGATGTTTGACGTACTGTCGACGCAGTGACATTTAATAGCCGCGCCGGGCTTTTACACCTTTCAAAAATCAACAATCCATAAAAACTAACACTTTTTTTAGACTAAAAAGTTCAAAATCACCAACTTTTAAGTCATCTTACCCCTCGTAAAGTTTGTAGAGGTTGTTCGGACACCGCGTCACAACCACATCTTAAGCCTAATAGGTCACTGCCAAACAGTGAATTACAGTAGGGGAAGCAGAGAAAAATACGGCTTAAAAAAACCATTTTTTTATATACGTTAAACGACGAGGGAGAACAAACTTCACTTGTTGGGATGCGGAGGTGAAACAAAACGTAGATATATTGTTATGCGCACTCAAATTGGTTTTAAACTGCATGTACTCACCGTATTTTTCAGTGTCGAAGAGGGTCGGAGCCGGTTGGCTTAAAGTCTAAAAAGGGTCCGAAGCAGAGCCCCACTCTCTACTACGTCCCCTCCGCACTTTCCTAACGTCCCCTTGATATTTTCTTTGTCCTTTGCAGTCAGTCTCTCTCTCACTCTCTACCAGCGCTCTATTACACATTCACAAACCGCACCACTCTACACCCAAACCTTTAAAAACTTCTCCCCAAAAACGGTTCGAATTTTACAAAGAGGAAGGAAGAGCAAGACTTTTTAAAAAAAAGTCACGTGATCACAAATGCCCCAACCTCCTCGCCTATAAAATATGGTACGTAGCGCCCTTCCTTACAGCTCACACATCTATATTTGTTTTCCTCCTTTCAAAATAGATGGTGAAAGGGCAAGAATGACGTTGAGGTCGTCTATCGTGATTACTTTTCCACTGTACACGCCAGGCAAAGAACAAATTTTAGATTCCGATTAAATTTCCCGCATCCGTTTTATCCGATACCAATATCATTAATAATTAGCATTATAAAGCGCAAAAAAAATTACACATTTACAATGAACCAATTTCCTATTACAAGAGGATTTTCAAGAGCAATATTCGAAAGATTCGGAAATTTTTTTTTATAATTAAATACGGAGTGCAATTTAATACGAGTAGGCTACAAAACAAAATAAATATTTTAAGAATCGTTTTGTATACTTATTTAATTGTAAAATTGTTTTTAAAAAAAGCCGGAAATGCATGCATTAAACAAAAGTTCGATGTTAATAATTTTATTATCAAACGGGAGCAAAATTTAATGCGGGATGCAAAAAAGCAAAAAAAAAGAAGATTTATTCTAGTATGTTGAAGATGATTTCGAATCAATTCTTGGAAGTAGATTATAAAGGCTCCCGCATTATTATAATTCGCGGGAATTACAAGACCAGTACATGAAGCGCTACAACCAATGTGATGCACTTCCTTCTGATTGGCAATCGCATCGTTGAGTTATCAAAGCGGGAATTGTAAAACGAAACCTTTAGCACAGAAAGTAACAGTAACTGCCAAACATTTTTTGAAATAAATGCATTGTAAGCCTAATCTTTTAAAAACGAGATACTGCATTTAATACAAATATTTTCCTTAAAATGATAACTCAATAATTACGCTTTATTATAGCATATCACTTTTCTAAGTAAATAAAAAATATAATCTCAATGAAACTTCTACGAGGGTCATTCAGAAATTAGAAAACGTTGGCGCTTGGCACGTAATCACGATACAGGGTATCCACCACTGTCGATACATGACTACCCAACTTCCTGCCACCTTAATTTTACTTGAACCGTAATTTGAAAGAATGATTCTATTGATCCATTTTTAAAAACTTTTAAAATAAAAAAAAGGGTTTCCAATGCAATTGCCCACTTTTGACTAAATCAACTCAACGTCTGCTTGCCAATTTTAGTTCATTCGTTGCTTTTAGTTTTTGGCTCATTTTTGACTCATTTGAGGCTTTCAGAACCTTTTCAAAGTGATAATAAACTAAAGATGCTAATGCCAAAAATAAATTTCTTTCTAAATGTCTCAAAAGAGTCTAAATAGTTTTTTATTTACAATTTTTTACCGCACATGTTTTTAAATTTGTTCCATAAAATAATAAATACTGTACGTATAATAAATTTGAAGATGCAAATCATTTTGTTAAAGTTTTTGGCAGAACAACCGTAGTTTGCCCTAAAAATTTGTTTTTTCAATTTCGCTCACATATTATTTACATTGTTTTGAAAAAATGCAACAGGCAGCAGCATAATTATACAGTCGCAAATTTGGCGGATGCGAATTACAAAATTTACATTTTTTATACATGTACTGTACTAGACTGTAGTAGACATTTAATGCGAATGAAAAGTGCATTAAAGCAATTCACATCAAAAAAGTTGATAACTTGCTGCACCCTTTCTCTAATTTAAAAAGTCTTAATACATTTAACATGTAATTAAGAAAGATTGACATTTTCGTTAAGAGGAGGAGGAAATCCTCCTCGGTGGACTAGTGTTCACTAGTCATGTGTAAACGTCTTAATTTTATGAACGACTCTCGTATTTAAATAAACGCCAATAAAAGTTCGGTTATCTGCGCAACAGTAACAACCTAATCGAAAATCATTAACATAATTTCGTATCTAATCCAAAAACATCAAAATATTTAAGATTAGGTTGTAAGTATGAGTCACAGCAACAATCGCTTTCCTTTTATCACATTCCATCGTTTATCAGTTTCATGTTTTTTGTAACAATTTAATATAATAGACATCAACCAATTTAATGCTGTACTGTATAGTTCGAATGGAATGCTTTATAATTATCAAATATTAAGTTCCAAGAAACAAATATTAAAAAAATACATTTTTCACTCGGTGAATCACTCATTGTAAATCACAGTGCACGAATTGATTTTATATTGCGCAAGTGATCTACCCACGATCTATATTATTTCATTGTCAATGTTAATGTTAATCATCGTGAGATATTTATCTTTCAAAAATTGATTTATTTTGCACTAAATTTCTATTTTTATTCAAATAAGGTTATTTTACTTTTAAAAAAATAAAAATTTTCGTTCAAAAGATTAAAATTTGCACAAATTTATAGTCGATTATTTTATTACCGATACCAATTAACAGGAAAATCACGAGATATAAGAATACTTTATTATTCATCTACAGAAAATAATACGCTATGATAGTAAACATTTCTTTTTTTTAAAAAAAAGGTTGTTTACCAATTAAATAGAAAACAATCAAAATAATATAGAAACATTTTGAAGAAAATCAGATAAGAAATTATCGTGGGCTTACGTAAACTATCTACGGTATCGCTGAGGATTTTTATCAGGAAATAATATTTATAAGTTTAACCGACGCAAAAATCTGATCGACATCATTACGCCGGTACTGTGGTTCGGAGTTCCAATCGCGTGCTAACCAAATTGGTAAAAAAAAAGTCATTCTAACGGATAGGTGTGCTGAATGTAATATTGTTTTTCATGGATTAAGTAACAGTGCCGGGATATATTACAGTAAACAAAAAACCGTTTCTAAGTCAACATCTGTTTAGGTAAGTAAAATATACATAATTTTGTAATTGTATCATGGACGTGTCGCTTCCTGTCCACCACAAATAACCAGCGCTTAAAAAAAATAGTTAAAATATTTATTACAAAAATAATAGCACTTTTTCCAAACGTTTGCTTATTGATTTCTCGCGCAAGTCTACAATTGCATACACTCGAATTGCATTCTTATAATTGGTAAAAAATAGTTACTAATATAGCATACTGTAGTTTGTTATTAAATTTATCCCCCTTGTTAAGGTGCAACTCACTTTTCTTTGTGCGCCGGGTGGGTTTTCCCCGGTACACCGTAAATATTATTTTGATTAATACATTAGTTAATTTGTTGGCCTAATAAACTTTAAAAATAAATTACAAATATTGAGCTTTCATATTGAAATTCAATTTCAAAATCGTTAATTTACATTAAAAAAAGATTGGTATGGAATAATCAATAAAAGTTAATCAAATATAATTAGGGCAATATAATAACTATGCCACGGGGCAACTGATTGATACACGCCAATGATGCAGTAGGCCTAAAATAATTAATAAGATCTAATCAAATATGTCACCGCTTCGAATGACTAATGCATCAATTTCATTATAATTATGCCATATTTTTTTAAATCACTTTTACGATTAGTATTATTTTATGCTAGTATTATTATGAATGATTGACAGGTCTCAAACATTAAAGATTACGAATTAAATGTCAACTTACACTTTTGTATAATATACAAATTTATTGATAAAATAGAACCCTAACCCATAATAATGGAATTATTATCTAGCCAAAAGTAACACCCCGCATTGTAGAAAGTTCTTTCGAGAACTTTTCAGATGTACCTTTATACACTTATTTATACGAATTTTGAAAATCGTTATTGTGTTACTACAAATTTGAATTTCTTTGTAAAATTTCTCCGTAACCCAATAGAACCCTAAAGTTAAGCAATGCCGCAACTCCATTTTTTTTTATAGATTGGAATTAATTTAATTTAATGTTTCCACCAGTAAGCGCAGAAAATGAAACAGCAACATGTTAGTTTACAAAAATAGTCACAAAATCACCAGTAGGGATGGATGGGTAACAAACCTATTCTACTCGTAACTAAGGTACAATTGAAAGTGCGAACACAACTCAGCCAAACAAAAGCCATCAATATTAAGTTTGGGTTGTTTGCTGTGCTCTCCTGACTAACTTGTGTCAGGTTGCCAGAGACAATTGAGAAAACGAAGGCGCCTCAAACCTATTTCTACAATGTAAACCAAAGTTAAACGCCGAGTATTCTGATCTCTCAATCGAGAAATCTGTCTCTTGAAATCTGACAGCACAAAATCAATAATCAAAATCCTAAAAATGCATATTAAAAACAAATCAAATCCCTAAAAACAAACAATGGACACCGACGTTAGAAAGCGGACAATCGCTAAACACAATATTAACGGGGTCAGATTTGTTTAATAAATAAATAAAGTCAGAAAACATAATTCTTTGGTAGCATAAAGAAAACCAGAAATAAACATCAGTAGAAATATTACAAAACGCTTTTTAACTTTTTTAAAAAAAAAAATTGGTGAATTAATTTTAATTCTTAAAAAAAAAAAATTTTAGCTTATTTGTTTTGTGCAATTAAATAATGATTTTAACAAGACAACCATTGCAAATATAGGTCAATATGATATTTAATAATGATACTACCGTAACATTACACAAACGTCTTCTATCATATTAATCAACACTTGATAAAGATTCCATTTGTGCCTCAAGGTTCCCACGTGTTACAATTATGCACACCTATAAACAACAAAAAATCTTATTTTACTGCTAATAATACATTATTTTTCCAATGTAATTTTATTAACTCTCGCGTCTTGATTTTCAAGAGGGTTATAAAATGTTGAACAACGTGGCAATAATACTCGCAACGCTACATTTTTAGAAAAAAAAATGTTAATCGATGACTGAGAGAAAAAAAAAATCGAACAATTAATTGCAATAAAAATATTATCTAACGTATCTTTTAACCGTCAAATTTCGATTTTCTCCCTTTTTTGTTTGGCTACATAAACGCCTCTAATCCAAATTATCTAACAACATTATCAACGTTCAAATTGGAACGATTTAGTTAAATTGTTCAAATGAAAATTTAAGTTTGTTTACAACAAAAAGACGATAAAAATCCTACCGGTAGCGGCAATTATTCCCGAACTCTTTAACATTAACGAGTTTTATTTCTCGTTTTCAGAAATAAGTTTTTAATTTTTTTCTCCGCAACATTACTTTTTTTATAAAATATTTTTTGCGTGTAAATAACCTGCTGATGTTTTTACAATACTGTAATTCTAAATTAACTCGCAC
>JAQGAY010002559.1:0-10178 GCA_034698085.1 Polydesmus angustus
GGCCATTCATTTATTGTTTAATGAGAGAGGGGGAAAATGCTTCCGCTGCATATCAAAAGTTCACCCTCTACTCATTAAATAGAAATGGTATCATCCTCTGCAACCGCAAGACCAAATCGTGAGAAAGCTGCTTTATTGTTTACCCGCATAATACATTTTTTATCCCCCAACTTTTTCTTTATAACATTTAGCTGACAGCGGAAGTGTACTGGCTCGTGATCAGATTTGAGATCAATCAGATCACCCAACTTACAGTCAACATTTTTACACAGTACCCAATCAAGGAATTTTTTACCACGCGTTTTTAGAAGAAACAGGAAAACCAAACCGGAGTCCAAGAGCGGCGAGGCAAAGCGTGGTTCACTTAGGGAGCTATAGTCCACGTTCATGTCACCACCCATTACCAAATTCTTGTATTTTACAGCCGAGAGAGTCAAAATTTCAATAGATTCCTTGATCTGGGGCCGAGGCGGTCTATAATACAATAAAAAATGTAAGTTAAAATCGTTTAATAAAATGACTAAAATCTCCAGATTGTTAGGGTGGTGGGAAGCCTGCACTGCTGTATAGCGAATGTTCCCCGCCTCCGTTGCTCCCTCTATCTTTCCTCACCAAATTGTAATTTACGGAATTGAGCTTTCTCTTCTCCACGCCAGCATGCAGAAAAGTCTCACAGATCACGGCAATGTCAACTTCTTCTTCAAAAAGTTTATCAAAGAGCTTCTCATACTTGGAGATGATCCTATTACAATTCCAGACAAGAATGTTTAACTTTTTTTTTTCACCTCAACAGCTGATCTACCGGACATGGCATCATCTTCAACAAAACTATTATTATTTTCTACACCAATAGGATGCGTAAGTTCTTTTGAGTCTAAATTTTGAGAAACATTGTTACTTATATTATTATTCTAGATATTACTCAGCTGGACAACAGAAAGCCTCAGGGTGGCGTGTAAGATCGTCCTCGATAATCACTACTCGACATTGGTCCCTGCTGCTGCTTGAAAACTCAGCCCCGAAATGGGAGGAGTTACGAGAATTACCTGCAGAAGGTTCGGCTGCTTACCACGCCAAGGATGGAAAAACAACCCTGGCGGCCATTTAGTAATTGCTTCCATTTTCGAACGAGACTCCTCTGACACCTCAAAATAAATAGTTCAAGATGTTTTTTTTGCCTTGTTCGTGAATCTGGAGCTCAGTGTTACTATGACTTCACGCGTCGCCAAGTAGTCATCCAAAACTTTACAATCGGTTGTTGAAGGCACACCCTACACAGCGTAAACACACGAATAAAAATGAGTCAACGCACTAAATTTGTTATCTAAAACTCTTCGGTCTTCATAACAACATTCTGATCTACCTGCAGCATATGAGCCGTGCACACCACTCTGATTTTCTCTTCCCCCCCCCCCCCGGAGCTGTACCTCTCACCGAGAAGTTGCCGCCACCTCTTGGTTGGTACTGAGTCCATGCCGACTGCTGTTTAGCACTGGGCCCCAATGCCCCAGCATTAGAAAGTTTACCTGCCTCTGATTGCTCAAAGGAGTCGTCACTTGCGTCGTCGTCATCGAATCTACCACTATTGACATTAAGTTTTCTTTTTTTAGCATTATTGTCATGCGCTTCATTAATTTTGCTAGGTTTCTCTTTAGTTTCACTCACTCTCCCCCCTTGGCCGATTACATCAGCAATAAATTTCATCAACTCATCCGTTGACTGAAAGTGAGTCCACCATTGTTCCTTCAAGTACTTTTAGTTTAGTATCAATTACAAGATCAGTTCTAATGGCTTGGGCGCCAATCGCCTCATTAAAGTTATGCATATCGATTTTTCTATTAGCATCAAGGACATCAATTTTACCTTGGAGTCGCAATTTGGAAGCCTCAATAGCTCTCGCCACCTCTCTCTGAACGAGTGCCGTCAAGTCACGATTGCCTGCATCTGTCACCTCGATCTCCATCGCAACTCCAGTTGGAGTCGTCACTGCGTTAGACATGAAGCCCACAGGATGCCTTTCCCTAGAAGTCAAGTATTTGAAAATCTCTACACAATCATTGCTATATTTCTCACGTAGTGGAATTGTCGTATATTTCTTTGATGCTAGGCTCTCAGCAAACTTTATGGAGTCAGCAAATTTAGTCAGTATTTCAAAATCCACCGATGAATGTTTAGTTTTGTACAAATTCGCAGATTTCAACAAAGAATTCAACTTATCTTGATTTGGTGTAAGTGTTTTTTTCTTAATTCGAGAGGTCAGAGTGACATTTGAACTGCCAGCGCTCATACTCAAAAATTAAAGTCCAATCAATAATCAAATGTGTAGCCCGAGGTGCAAATAACAAGAAGTAATATTTTTTCAGGAGCGAAGTTAAACACGTCCGTTTGCTGCAAGTTTGACTTCAGAATTAAGAGGTTGGGTGAGGCCAAGCGAATTTTGCCAAACCATTTGAATTTACACCAAAATCTGGAACCGGTTCCATCGATTGAAACTTGTTTCAATATTCCGGTGAGAACATAGTATAATACTCTATACATGTACTAATACTCTTTTTCCACCAAAGTTGCCACTCTCGATTGACGAGGTTTCTTTCGATGAAACTTGGTTTCACATTTCGGTGTCAATGCACAAGGATTAGTGAAACCATCCTTGCCGTCCGCAAACCTCTTTCGACCAAATCTCTTCTTTTTTTGAATAGAGAAGCAAAAAGCATTTCTGATAATCGAAAAAATGACGTCACGAAAGCTCTACTTTTCGGTGTAAACGCTTTTTCGGAATCCGGATTGCTACAAGTAACATGCGTCATTGAGATGTCATAAATACTTCACCAAAGACGATTGGCGCAATCCGGATTCTTGGTGGAGAAAGGGTATTACTGCAGCGCAGACCATGCAAGTTGACTTTCTACCGTAGTTGTGAGTTGTGCTGTATTTACATTCGAATGTAAACATTGAATTTTTGACGCGCTTTTTGAATAAATTTTGTCTTTTAATTGAAAAATTTGAAGAATAATAAACGGAAACATATCATCGAGTTCTTCTTACAAAATAGAAACATTACATTAACACGTACGTTTTAACCCGAGGTAATAAAGACATCCAATCACCAAGTAAGCGCTTATCAAACTCAACATGGAAAAACAGTCTCTTGATTATAATGCACAAAGTTTTAAGTAATAATAAATGACATACATCAAATACACTTACAACCTTCTTCTTTTGCTAACTCTTCTTTCCACCACACTGTCTACGAGTCGACTTAAATGTTGGCTCCTAAATTGCTTCTCCTCATCTTCTTCATCATTCGAGCTGATGAACGCAGGTGTTTGTTTACATAATACATTCCATCAACGCTGCCTCGTATATCACGCTCTCATCCATTAATGCGCGGATGATTTTCTTAAATGATTTTTTCAATTGGCGAGAAACCGCTTCGTTAAGAATCAGCGTAATAAATTCTTCTTGTTTGGTGAGCAATAAATTATCTACAATCTCAAAGCAAGATCTATCGCTCAAAGTCAGCCAAATAACATTGTCTGTATAGTCAGCCGGGGTTGAGCGCCAACACTCCCGAAACAACTGGGAATTAATAGTCAAAACCTTGAAAAACATGGTTTCTAAAAGTTTTTGTGATTCAAAACTCTGCAAATAGTAGTGGTCTGCTCCAATGGAAATGTCCAGGCAAACTCACAGCTGATTGGAGCGATCTCGCCATGTAAAAGCGAAAGGAAACGATCATCACTTATCCCATCCTGGAAACGCCTATCACGTTATCTGGTGACAGTGTTGTCGATCAGCGAGGGTAACTCATACATTATGGAACTCGATTCGAATGGCAGAGATAATTATACAGTACAGTACATGGTACTGTACTACATAATAATGAATATCGATGAAGTGTGATTATTAAATTTTTTTAAAATTTAAACTAATTTGGATTACACAAAAGCACCAAAAATACTAAATTTTTATGGTCAGAAAAGTTATCATACATTTTTATAAAAATAAATTCCGAATTTTTACACAGAAATATCAAATTACAAAGTGGCGCCAACCAAATTCTGAAACAAAAACAAAATTCAGTGTATATTGATAAGTAAAAAGTATTTTAATAATTATGTATCAATACCGCGAAATATGTGCGAAAAAAATGTGTGCATGTGCTTTACCAGGCTTAAAAGCATAATAAATTAAATGATATTAAGTTAAAAGCATTGCAATTATTTATTAATTGTATACCATGATTTGTTGAAGACAAACTACATCACACAACGCCATACCCAAAGCTTCAACAAAAAATTATTCCATTCATCTGTACAATTTTAATTATTCAAACATTTTTCTTACTCCGAAAAAAACAAAGTTGCAGTAGTGCCGAAAAAATCAGTTTCTAAAAACTGAATTTATAAAATTTATACCGTATTTCAATTTAAGTTTTTAAACTAAATCTCGTTTTGGTGTTTAAAAAAATGTACCAGTATAAAATTACTCCCCAAACATTTTTTCTACAGATTTCATCAACTAAAAACCAGAGTGTAAACATAATGCATATTTCTGTTTACAAACTGCTGCTCAAATTAATAAACTTATGGAAACAAATTAAATCGGGTAGAAAATTTTTTAAACACTTGTTTTTATTAAGTTTAGATTTTATGCATGAAATATACTTGTAAGCTTGAAGGAAGAATGAAGAAAATATTAAGCAGCATCAAAATAATCGAAAAAAAATACTCAAGTTCACAAACACGAGTCAATCACCAGGCTGCTATTAATCCAGCTCATTACTAACGAAAATTACAAATTAGTCATAAACTAAATACATAGTATCGAAATTCTCCTCTTGTAATCCATCACGAGGTCAATGAGTCGAGTAACCTATTCACTCCACAATCGTTTCTCCATATCATCCTATAATCTTCGGAGCTTTTCAACGCAACTTTCTTCTCGCATTCCATCGAAGCTGTCTCGGAAATTACTCTCACTTCCATTCTTTCATAGCATAATATAAACAAAATACTAAATAAGAAATAAATTCATAACGGAAACACAGGTTGCTCTTCTTCGACATTAACAAGCGACAAGCAATACATTATTAAAGCCACAATTAAAAGAATTTATACAAGGGAATGTTAGCGTACTATAAACCTGCTCTTATTTCTCCTTGGTTTACTATTAAAAAAAAATACTCGCAAACAGCTCGAGAACCATTAAATAAAGCAACTCGGTATGGGTGATTATTAACTGATTCACCTGCAAAATCCAAATTAGCTAGAAAAAGTCTATCCTGCGGAGTCTCATCCCCACTTATAGAGTGCGAGTGAAGTACGTTCTCAATATGCGATGTTTTAGAAATGCTTAAGAGAACATTTCCAGGATATACGCATGTATTCGAGCGGTGGACCTAGCTGGCTTCGTCCTCCAAATAATACAGTCCAGCTAATCCATAACACCTTTCAATACTCATTCGGTCGTCCTTCACCATCGCCTCGGCTGTTTCCTCACACGTGATAGTTCCATACATGCTCCAACTAAAATTGTTGAGGTAACAAGGTGTCTAAGAATTGAAGCGAATAACGGCTTAAATTAGGAGAGTGACGAAGAGACAATGATATCTATTCCAATCAGGTTTATTAATGACATTTGACACTTCCATTTAATCATGCTTCAGACAATAATTAAAGAGCCAAGAATTTACTCCTCGCCTTTCTCTTCAATCTCCTCCGACTATTGAAAGATAAAAATAAAAGTTTCAATATAAAAAAAAATTAAGAAAAGCTTTGAGATGAAGGGTGTGTTACAATTAAGTGTAATACTATTATTGAAGAGTAAATAAAAATTCTAACTTTTGAATGGCAAATAAAAACGCCAATGCCGCCATAGTTTTCTCTCTACTGTGCAATTTGTCCCTCTGTGGCGGACCTGTATCAGCTCCTGGATAAATATCAACAGACCAATTCTACCCAAACTGGCTACTTCTTGTTTATTAACTGTTCACCATGCTGAAGGAATTCTATCAGCACTTAACTCCTAACAAAATAAAAATGATGCATTCATATTTTTACTTTCCTAAATCCCATCTATTACTCCCGCAACATGGGAGAAAGTTTTCGCCGTTTTGCGAATTTTTTTTCTCCCTAAAATCAAAATGAATAATTCTGTATCGAAAAGGAATTGCGCTTTGAAAACTGTTGCTGAGGCTGTAGTCGCTCACACACTCGCCACGAAACTCATAAATCCAAAAAAGCGTTAGGAAGGAGAATGAGCGATAAGAAATTACAATAACCAGACAACGTAGCAACTGTCACGTTGTCCGACAACGTAACAAGCGCTCCGTTGTCCGGTGGCTGTCCTAGCCCATCGCTGCATTCTCCCTCCTAACACCTGCAGTTTTTAAGTTACAGGGAGAAGAGAGAGAAAACGGTCTCAGCACAACTCCCATATCGCAAATTTGTATAAGATAAATATTTATTAATTTTTAATTTTTTTTTTTATAAAAAAAAAAATTAGTTATTTTTGGAACCAATTGCCACTTTTTGTATCTGTTTCATTCCCCGAACAGTGCGGTTTCAACCAGTGCGGCATTTTTCTGGAACCAATTACCCGTACTAATCGAGGTATTACTGTAATATACTCCTGCGCAACATGAGAGAAAGTATTCGCCATTTTTTGTTCAGTACAGTAATACCTCGATTAGTACGGGTAATTGGTTAAAGAAAAATGCAGCACTGTTTGAAACCACACTGTTCGGGGAGTGAAACAAATTCAAAAAGTGGCAATTGGTTCCAAAAATAACTAAAAACTAATTTTTTTCCCTTGGTCCCCCCTTGGTACAGATTTTTTCCCACTTGGTTTTTCAAAAAATAACATGCAATTAGAATGTATTTATTAGTAATACATGTACTGTACACCATAGTAACTATGCTGTACACATGCAACAATTTGCATACTGTAAATAATTTTGAAAATTTGAAAGAAATTTGGAGAAATTTAAATACTTTTCAAAAAATTTGAATTTTTTAGTTTAATTTTCAAAAAATTTGAATTTTTTAGTTTCATTTTCAAAAAATTTGAATTTAACGGTCAAATTTTCAAACCGTACTATAGTGAATCAACACTGTTCGAAACCGTACTAAGCGAGGTATTCCTGTAAATGGTTTTTCCCAAATTTAAAAACAGAAATATCTTTTTTGAGTTAGGAGTTGAAGTACTGATAGGAATCCTTCATCGTTCATGGTAATAAACAATAAAAAACTATGTTTGAGCGGAACCCCGCTGTGCCTATAACACCTGAGTTAGGTCGGTCAGGATGGGACAGCAAAAACCGAAATAATTTCAAATTTCAATTTCAAAATTATCTCGTTTGCATTTCTCGGAAATTTTCTCCACCGACTCTGAAGGTCCACAACACAACGACAAAATAATGTGCAGAAAAAACTATGGCCGGCTTTGGCATTCATATTTGCCATTCAAAACTATAAATTTGTTATTTACTCTTCAATTACAATAATAATTCTTGTCACACACTTTTATCTTAAAGCTTTTTCTATAATAATAATCTTGTTTATTAAAACTTTCATTTTATAGCTTTATATTTAGTCGGAGGAGATTGAAGAGAAAGTGAGAGACAAATTCTGGGCTTTTTCATTAATGCCTGAAACATGGCCAAATGGAACTGTAAAATGGCATTAATAAACCAGATTGGAAATTTGGAATAGATCTCATTGCCTCAGGATCACTTTTATAATTTACACCGTTATTAGCTTCAATTCTCAGACACTTGACTACCTCGACAATTTTGTTGGGAGACATGTATGGAACTATCCCGTGTGAGAAAACAGCCGAAGCAAAATTGTGAAAGACGACCGATTGAGTATTGAAAGGTGTTATGGATTAACTGGACTGTATTGTTTAGACTCTAGAGGACGAAGCCAGCTAGCTGGGTCCACCGCTCGAATACATACGTATATATCCTGGAAGCAGCGTAAGCATTTCTCAAACCCCGCTTATTGATAACGTAGCCTAGTTCATTCACACTCTAAGCGCGGACGAGACTCCGTTGGATAGACTTTTTCAAGCTAATCTGGATTTTCCAGGTGAATCAGTTAATAATCACCTATTCCGAGTTGCTTGATTTAATGGTTCTCGAGCTGCGTGTGAGAATTATTTTTTATAGTAAACCAAGGAGAAATAAGAGCAAGTTTATAGTAGGCTACGCTAACATTCTCCTGTATAAAATCTCCTAATTGCGGCTTTAATAATGTATTGCTTGTCGCTTGTAAATGTCGAAGAGAAGCAACCAGTGTTTCCATTATGAATTTATTTCTTATTTAATCTTTTGTTTACATTATACTATGAAAGAATGGAAGTTAATGGATGAGAGAGTAATTTCCGAGACAGCTTCGATAGAATGCCAGAAGAAAGCTCCGTTGAAGAGCTCCGAAGATTATAGGACGATATGGAGAAACGATTGTGGAGTGAATACGTTACTCGACTCATCGACCTCGTAATGAATAACAAGAGGAGAATTTTGATTACAGTACATGTACAGTACTACTATGATAAATTATTAAGCTATATTTCAATATTCGGCACTATCGTAATTTTTTTTTTTTGGAGTAAAAAAAATTTTTGAATTAAAATTGTACAGATGAACAGAATTTCGTTGAGGCGTTGGGTTTGGCGGTGTGTGATGTATTAACAATTATTAATGATAAAGAATTTAGAGATGCGGATGAAAGAAATATTAGGCTCGTTGAACGAGGTAGCTGTGAAAATGGCGACGAGGCTTAAATGCGACGCGGTGTGTTTGGAAACGATGCTAGTTACGGCTCAACATTTTCCGTATTAATCTTGAAAATTAATACGCCGCAGTAGCGTCGTTGAAGGACGGTTGATACGTTGGTGGTGAGGTGGAATATTAATAATTCGGTTATAAATTTTATAAACGAGTTAAAAATGTAAGAATTATTTGCGGACGGAGTCTACGAGCGCCCTTCCACCTCGGCTATCATGGAGTAGACTGACGAAGAAGAAGAGTGCGGCACGAAACATCATTGGCTAAAGTTGTTGTCAAGCGAGCGGCAGTGCCATCTATCGAGCGTTTCTAGCACTCGCACTGCTACACCAACATCAAAGCGGGAATATTTGAAATGCTTAAGCATCAAAGAATCAAATTACTGTACTGTATTATGAAGACGAATAAAAATAAAGAATAATATAAATTCTTACTCTTGTAAGTGCAACGCGTATACTTTTATATTAACTTACTTTGTAATGAGCGGGAGAGACAGAAAGAGAGAGATTTAAGAGCTTTTTTTATTATACCCCCCACTGTTGATAGTACCACAGCTGCCAAACACATATACCCCCGTTAAAAAAATAATAAAACATGTATGTTGAAATAATTTCGTTACCTATAACAAAAAAAAAATTGACACTACGAAATTTTTGATACGACGAAACTTAACATAACTGTATTTTAACCGCTTAAAATTTTCAATACAACAAAATTTCGATATAACGAATAATTTTATAACCGTGAAATTAAACCGTTTTGACCAAACAATAAACTTCGCTGTCTTCACAACACAATTATTCATTGTTTTAACAGAATGAAATATTAAAAAATAATTATACCAATAATTAGCAATAACGAGATGTCAAACTATCGTGCGGGTGCTATAGCTTTAGATTAATTCTGCTTTCCCCCTCAAAACATTTAAATCCGTGAATCAAGATAAGGACGAACATAAGCAAAATGGATCTATAGCTTTAAGAGCTGTTCGCAAATAGATATCAATCACGATCGAGCTAGTCACTCCTTGGCTCTAATAAAAAAAATTATTAGTACAAATACTCGTAAACTAAATATCAAAAATACACTTACAATTCCTTGCTCTTAATTCTGCTTTCCATCGCCACGTCTACCAGTCGACTAACATATTCGCTCCTCAATCATTTTTCCTCATTATCTCAGTCGTTTGAACTCTTCAACGCAGCTCTTTCTTTGCATTCAACCAACGCTGCGTCAGAAATTACCCTCTCATCCATCAACACCCAGCTGATTCTATCGTATACACGGTGGACAGAAAAAAAACGTTCAATACTGAATTAGTATTAAATCCTAATAAGGACGATAACTCTCTCAATATATTTCACTTCCATGTTTCTTTATTTTG
>JAQGAY010002560.1:0-10178 GCA_034698085.1 Polydesmus angustus
TTCCCCCATTACTTTTTTTACACGAATTTTTTTTACACGTGTTTTTCAGGAACGTATCCCCCGTGTAAAAACAGTACTGGGCAGTGTACTGTACTGGATCAATCGAAAGCTGAGTTATTTAACGTTTATTTCAGTATAAGTAAGGTAACAGTGCGTGCAGACAAGCTCAATATGGTTTACCTTCTAAAACAACAATAAAAACAAAACAACTTTTAGCCACTGAAAAAAATACTGTACAAAAGCACTCGCTCAACAAAAAAAGTGTAAAGACTTTGTACAGTATTAAACTCAAAACGTTTTTCACTAAAAAAAAGTACAAACTAAACAAAAAACATTAACAAAATTATTAATACAATTGTAAATAAAACACTCCAGCAAACACAAAAGTTTAACAATAAGTTCCTACTAAATTTATTTTAAAAAAAATTTCACTTTCCTGCCTTTTTTTAATATTAATTGTTATATTATTCTATATTCAAATTATCCTCCGTTAGCCTGAGCACACACAACAAGCCACTCACTAATCGATGTAATATCAGTTTTAACCGTAAATTAATTATAGTAGGAATAGATTAAAATAGTTTTTGTCTAAATATGATTTGGTAGTTATGTCGTTTGTTAAAGTATGGTTCGCTTTTAGATACATAAATCGTTCACCCACACACTAAAAACTAAAACAAACTATTACTTTATTTTAATAATTTTAACGTAAACTTTACTTAAAAGTACCTTCAAACCCGTATGCAAATTCTAAAATCAAATAGGCCTATTCAGTAAGTACCAAAATCACTCATCGAAAATAAACCAAAATCATCACTAATAAACTCACAGTGGAACAATAGGGGCCAGTCTAAGACGTCGTCGAAATAGGGCTTCAAAATTAAGAAAATTACTAAAAGTTTTGTTCTATTGTCAAAAAAAGATCTAAATTTGTACATTTAATTTTACATTGCCATTTCTCCCTATTATGTGCCACAAAAAAAGTATTTTTTTTTGTATCTGAGTGTCTTAGTAGACTACTGTAACTCATCCGGCAGTACAATGCTCGTTAACCGGCCGTTTCAGAACCTAACCATCTGCTGAATTTGATCTGAGTTGTTTGCAAAGTGGTTCACAAATACATTGTACACCAAAACATCAAAAACTTTATTAATTACATTTAAAAATAAAGGTCAAGCATTGTAAACATGCTTATTTCTATTATACGAGTATAAATAATAAATTAAATATGTTTGTAAGTGCAAATAATTAATATTCTTATTGATTTTGCATGCAAACTCCGTACCGACCAAACTCAGTCTCATTGAGGCCGGTTAACAGAGGTTTCTACTATCAACAGAACACCCACTAATCCATCCGAAAAAACCAAATATTTTATTAAAAAATTAATTTAAAATAAATTTTGTTAAATTGAAAATTATTTACGTTGTAGTGAAAGAGATTCACACGAATGGTCAGAATTTTTCAACCGAAGTCTGCACATAACCTCGTTGTACATTCGTTTCATTAATAAATTAATCATCAAAGTCACGAATTGTAACAAAATATTTATTTAATATATTAGTAAACAACAGTTACTATTACGGTAATGAAAATAATAATTATTGTATTGTCTTATTCAAATAAAAATTCGGGCAAATAGGATAACGATGAAAAGCGTATGGAGAACGTCAACAAGTAATTTTCGTTGTTGGGAAAAAATTGTCAGACTTTTTTTCAATATCTCCCTGATTACCTTTTGTTGTAAAAAAAAAAAAAAAAACTCGATGTATAAAACTTAAAAAATTATTGTTGAAAGAAAAGAAAAAATTCCAGGTTCGCTTCCGTCTTCTTTTTCGCTCATCAAGTGTGAACACGCCTTAGCTTCGGTCTCAAAAATCAAATATTGGTCCTTGAGTTCCGGAAGTCGGCTATCTGCACCGCGTTTTTGCTCCTTCACTTCCTTATCGCGGTTTTTTTTCTCTCTCTCTCTCTCGGTCTCTTCCTCCGCCGTCGCCATCATTAACATTCGTCGTCTGCTCATTTTCAATACCGTTTCCATCTTCTTCACTTCGCTCTCTACTAGATTGTAATCGGTTTTAATGACGTCGTTATAATTTCCGATAACGAACAATAGGAGATAGAAAATACGAAAGAGGAAAAATAAGAATAAGCTGGTAGAACGAATTTCCTTTTTTTTTTTTTTAGGAAATCCTGCTCTAAGCTTTGAAATTTACATGCAAATCGTTTCATATTAACTAACTTTTGCCCTCAAAGTTAAAAATTTTATGTCTAAAAAAGGAAAAAAAATTAATATGATAGCTGCGACAAAATTTAAAATTTCTTTATGAATTTTTCATTTTTCACTAGATTCTGAAATCGAGAATAATTCATATTTTTAAGGTTTTGTGCTGCAAGTTTTTGAAAATTTCCTCAAGTTTAAGTATCGTATTGCTGAATTTCTAAAGAATTTACTCAAGTTAAAACATTCTTTTGTGAAAGTTCTCAAGAATGTTTTTCACGTTATAGGCCTATCTAGTTATTATTTTTTTTTTTATACAAAAGTTCTACATGTACTGTGTTTTTCACAAAATAAGACACTGTCTTATATTCTTTTTTAAGAAAAACCGCAAAAGGGCTTATTTTTGAGGTAAGTCTCATATTATTCAAATATGTGAAAAGTTTTATTTTTAGATCTTTTTTATACATTTTTGCTGCAGTTAATTAGAAAAAACACATTTTTCTGGTTTTAAATCTTTTTACTGAGTTTTACTATATAATTAAAAAAAGAGATAAATGTACCGTTATTAGTTCTCCCTAGCAAAAAATACACTTAGGGCTCATTTTTTGAATTGGGCTTATGTTTGAGGTAGGGCTTACATTGTTTACAGCCTCAAAAATCATGCTAGGGCTTATTGTCAGGGCTTATTTTTAATTTGTGTCTTAATTTGTGAAAAACACAGTACGGTATATAAATTTCTCAAATTCAATATTTCTTTCTCAAAGTTCTATAAACTTCTCTGCAATAATTATTGATGATTTTTCAGATTTAAGCTTTTTTAGTTGAAGTTTTAAAAACTTTTTTTTTAAATTCACGATTATTTTTTTTCGGCTGACATTTTAGAAAATTGTCACAAGTTGAAGTATTTTTTTTTTTCAGAAATCAAGATTACATTGCCGCATTTTTACAAATTTGTTGCTTCTTTATTTATCGAATAACAATTCTTAAATTATGATAAACAAATACAGTAGTCCTAAAACGTTTAACTTAAAATAATAATTCACGAAAAAAAAAATCTTGAGGCGTAATGCTGTAAAAACCTTATCATTTCATTAAGGCTTAAGAAAGAAAGTGAAACCGGCTTTAAAAAAATGCTTAAAGGATTATTCTATTATCAATATCCATGTTGTTAGTTTATTTGATAATATACTGTAGCACATTTACCTATTTTTGAAATTGTTTATCGCTTTTATACTGTATAAAACATTTTTTAAGTCCGACCAAGGAATAAAATTTCGTTATATCGACATTCTGCTGTAATAAAAGTCGTAGAAAAAGAAACGAAATGAGAAATGAAGATTGAATATTAAATTTGTGTTGTATAATAAATCGTTTCCCGTAAAAAAAAGTATTAAATTCGTCTGCTTTCTCTCATTGATGACTCGCAGTAATTCACCATTTGATAACCTTTTCGCGTAAATCTCGTCTTCTGTTTCGAACAAAAAGCGCTTAATTGTTCTTCGGAAATGATAACAATTTACGTTTTTTTTTCTCTTTGATTCGCGTTTTCTTTTACTTTATTTGTGTTTTCTTTTCTTATTATTGTAGTGCATAAAGCTTCGATCATGAAGCAAGTTACAAGCAAGGAGCCCCGAACATGATAGTCGAAGGTATAAAGCTAACGATAGGGCAGACGACGTGTACATGCAAATCCCCCTGGCGGTAATTACGATTTACAATTAATCCTCTTTTCGCCCTCGAATTGCCAGAGAAAAGGAGCCAAGACTAACCTTCTCTTTTAATTAACAAACGGCGAAATTGAGCAGACGATGCGCGATGTGCGAGGGATTTGCACTTATAAAAATGCCAAATCGCATCATCAATCTACGTAATAGCCTTACTTCACCTCTAAGTCGCCAGATTATTAGGCCAGAAATGGTTATCAATCTTTTTTATTTTTTGCTTCACTCGGTAAACACTTAAAAGCCAAAATTATGCTTCACCAATAGCTCAGCTAAAAAAAAATTTAACGTTTTTTCTCCATTTTTTCATCAAAACTTTGACTTTTAAAACAAAAAAAGAATTATTTTTTTATGCCAAAAAATTTAGTTAAGCGGATAAGCGGTTAATAATGGCACGCGTATCATTTAAGGACCATTATCTTTTCTCCTCTGGCGATATAATCGAAATTAAACGTTACAATAAAAACAAACAAACTTAAAAAAAATTAATTAGTGTCAATAAATTTTTTACTCACACCTTGTACATGTACAGTACGTCTATATAACGAAAATGCGATTAATGTGCTAATAAGAGTTTTACAAAAAAAATTAATGAAATGAAAACTACAAATAACTGTTACTCGTAAAATCTAACTTTTGCTTATTTTGGGATCAAATTTATTTAACACCATCAAAATAAACCATCACATTTTTTCCTCACTGGAATAAAAACTGAAGATTTCAATAAAGTATCAGTAACTTATGCCTAAGAACTGTAGGCCTACATAATTTCATTTTTTTAAAAAAGCTTTTTTTTTTTAAAGTGATAATACGAGTATAATACAGTAATTATTATTGTGAAGTTTATATTGAAATGGAATTTATTAAGTAAAGGCTTTGACCTAAAATTGAAAACCTTGATTTTTTTTAAATATATTTTCTAACTAAAATTCTTTCTCTGTAATGGCATAATAATGTTCATGCGCAGTTCTAAATTGAGCTAATTGCGCTGAAACTATTTCCGAATATACAGTACCGAAATTTACATAGAAAAGAAATTAAAACTGACCAACACCAAGTTCTTTTTTTACAGGCTGCGCATGCGCTCTTATTTTTTAAAAGGGATCATTAAAGATTATGAACACTGTAATTTCCCAGCACCCATTCCTAATTTCTCTCCTACAAACAAACCTCATTTATTAATTAGCTTAAATTCCATTCAAAATAATATATTTGCGGAGATCTCGCACTATCTCTCTCCCGCTATCTCCGCTCGGGGCACTTATTTTTATTGTTTCCCCAAACCCCTATTCTTTATTTCAACCCCTACGCCCCCAACTCGTAAAAGTAATTCGATACGTGGAAACCACATCTATTTTTGAATTGAGAAACGAAAGCAGTGCCGGTGACGTCAGCGAAGACGCCGCTAAGTAATTCAGTACCGTACAGTATTTCATGGTTCTAGGTTAAAATGTCTACAAAATGTACCAAGCTTTGTAAGAACGACAAAATATGTTGATATTTATGTATCTCAAATAATATTTATTTGCTGTCCATTTTTACGCAACCAATTCAATTAGCGCATCCTGTACCTGTTTTCATTTAGTAACTTGTAACGTGTGTTTTTAAATTTACGGAGTTTTTCAAAAACGAATAAAGAAGTCAAATTTTAATGAAAATGGATTAATTTTTCGATATTTACATACAACAACATTTCCGATTTAATGATAAATAACCATTTTTAGAATATGACCTCTCCAACTGAGCCGGCACATGTTAACTCGATTAGCAAAATTTTCAATTTAAAAAACGAATAAACAAGTCAAATTTTAATGAAAATGAATTAATTTTTTAATACCATATACGGTATTATACGGTATTTAGTTGCAACAACATCACCGATTTAACAATGAAAAATAACATCTGGCTTGCGACCTCCTCCACTGAGCCGGCACAAGAAACAACATTTCTAATAACTCTCTCGCACGTGTCTGGTTGGATGTTGGCAATTACGTGTATGAGAAAGTTATTGAAAATTTTGTTAATCGTGTTAACATGTGCCGACTCAGTTGGAGAAGTCATATTCTGAAAATTATTTTTTATCATAAAATCGGAGATGTTGTTGTATGTAAATATTAAAAAATTAATTCAATTTCATTAAAATTTGTCTTCTTTATTCGTTTTTAAAAAACTCCGTAAATTTAAAAACACACATTAGAAAGAAGTATTACATAAATCCTGCTTAAAAAAATTTAATGTCGTTTAATAAAAACCTCTTTTGTTTCGGAAAAAACTTATAAATCAATACCAAAAACATCTTAATCCCGACTCCTGGACCAAGAAATGCAGTGGCAACGCATTTTAAGATTGTGATTTGGCAGGAGATGTATAGTCGAGAGAGTGCAAGGGAGATTTGCATGGAGAGGGAATGTGAACGATGCAGAGGTGATTAAAGTGTAAAGGCGGCTTAAGGGAGCAACAACGCAACTATAAAATGTAAAAGTAACGATGGGGAATACTAGCAATAAAATACAAGTCAAAATAAAACCATCTTTCATAGCGTATCATCTACGAAGAAGACGACGAGTGGGTGATGAGTTGTAATGCAGGGTGGAATCAAAGATAGGGAGGAGCAAAAGTCAAGCGAGGTCAACTTGAAATAAATGACCGCATTGACCATCAAACTCCTGCTGCACTTACTTTCTCCATCTTCCGTTGTTAACGATTTTTTTCGAATTAATTAAAAATTACTTCGAAAATAACGTTTTTCTTATAATTTAAGGACACATTTTTAAAATTAAATTACGCCTTAGAATATAAAAAAACAACGATAATAATCGTGAATTATTATAGTTTCGCTGTTATTTATTATTCAAACTATTGCTAATCAAATTTTAATTTTAATAAACATTAAAACATAAATTAAATTGAATTAATAAAATGTTAGAAATTAAATTAATTTTTAGCCTCGTTGATAAACCTTAAATTTCTGTATTAAAAATAATACTATAGTTAAATTTGTGTTGCTGTAAAATGTTACGGCTGCAATTTATTAAATAAATGATCTTTGTAATATTTTTCAGCAAAGTATTAATTTGTCTCTGTCCACTTAAAAATGCTAAATTAGAGCTGCATACGGTTTCTGGAGAATTCTTTTCAAAAAATCTAATGTTACAACGCTGTTTAAAGTAAAAGACAAGATTGATACGCTCGATTGGTGGCTGCAAAATGATAAAGTGCATCATTTTGTGAGTGATTCATTAAATAAAGAGGAAAATAAGAAGCAAGAGTTGATCGGGTTTCCTCATATCCATTTTCGTCTAGGATCCATATTTTCCATTAACTTTATTTAAATAAACAATAAAAAAATACAGAGAGTACTGTGTTTTTGAAAATAAATAAATGGCTTATTACGAACGCTCGATTTACAAAAATAAATAAATAAAAAAAAAAACTCCTCCACTATTATTTTAAATTTTCCACATACTTAGTATGGTATTTGTAAAGATCTTATCAAACACAAATGCTAACATAAAAAATAATTGCGTCTAATTTAATTCTCTTGTTTCAAAAACAAGTCATCGCATTTCCATTGTGAAGTTGGTCAATATGAATAAATACAACTTCAAGAGATTAAAATCATACAAAAGGAAATTAAATAAAAAATTTTGTTCGAAGTTAGTTTTTAAAATGACATAATCCCATTTGTGAACAGTGTATTCCGTTTTATTTTTAAGCAATTTTTGATGTCCGAAATGTTACTAGCTATTAAAAACAAACTAGCAAAAATCAAAATGTAAAGATGGTGCCATTTTACAGAAAAAACCCAAAAAGTTTTTTCTATAAATAAATATTTTTTATAAGTATTCAAAAAGTACCTTTCACTCTCATTTCAGCGGCGATAGCAACGTACAGTAGTAACAATGAAACAAGAATGTACCAATAATTTAAAAAAAAATAAGGTAACTAGTAAAACATTGCTACAGACATTTGTACACAAGAATTTGTTCTAAATTTTAGTCGGACTTGTGTGTCTCATTTGGTTTCTATACTGTAACTTATAAGCAATTCAATACGCTCAGCTGCATCAAATGCAATTATTTTAAAGCATAAACAGCATTGAAACCGGCATGATTTTAAACGTCAATAGTTATCTTAAAACTTGCATAATTTTAAAAACTAATGTAAATAATTTTGAAACAATTTAATTAAAAAAATTTAGCATGGGAAAAGTAATTTATCAGAAATGTCATTTTTTGAATTTTACCTTTTTTTTTAAATACCAGGATTTTTTGAATTAACAAAAAAAAATTATTTTTATACAGAAAAAACTTTCTGAAAAATGGTACCCTCTCGTTTTAAAACGATAAAACGGTTTTTTTAATAGCAGGCGTAAGTAGGATAGTAATATTTCGCACACCGGTATATCAACCATCATGCGAGTAGGCACTCCGCCACCCTGTACCACAATCACAAAATAGTGTCCCAATTTTTACCGTATTGGCCTGAATAGAGAAGTTTCGAAAAATAAATACTGTATTACACTAGAACAATTTTAACTTTCGGGAAAATATTTTACAGTATCGCATTAAGCTGTAGCGCCATCAATTGGCATCTTAGCTCATCCCTTTGGCATGCGTAAAAATACTGTCAACATACGGTAGCACATTCGCTATTCGGAATTTTATCGTCACCATAGAGCCGATCGTCTTACACTATTGCACTATGTTAATGCTTTATCGCGTTAATGCAATAGCGCTTTTGTCACCAAAACTTCCCTAATAACGCAAACAGTGAGATTTAAAGTAGGAATGAAATAAACAAATTTCAATTTCAATTTCAATTTAAAAAAAAAAAATACAAGCCCTAATAAACTAATATAAGTATTATAACGCGAATGTGTTTCTTAGAAAAATATTTTTAGGAGAAAACCATCGCGTTATATTCAGGCTATTACGGTATACTGTCCTTAAAAAAACGCATTTATAAGGTCATTTAAAATACGGTTCACTCTAAAAATGATGCAGTTTTAAATTTGACAACGGATGCGGCATAATGGGGGAAAATCATGGCATTTTTATACGAACAGAGTGATCCGGATCTCCATTCAGTTAAGCAGCGATACTTTCGTCGAGAGGAGATTGAAGATGGCACAAAACACGCGTTATCCTATTCATAACGTCGCCATTTCCTCAGCCAAATCAGTTCTCTGTCGCGCCCCCAACGGAGACTGCGTGGAGCGATCAAATTAATAACGTCATATCGATAAGCCCCGCCCCTCGCGCCCCTCGCCAGGCAATTGACATAAAAAGATAAGCATAAAACACAGCAACGCGGCGCTCACGTCATAAAAAGTTTCTTTTTTTTACGTTACGCTCAAGTAACCGGACTTCCGCTTCCTCGTTTTGTCTCCAACTGCCGTCAATAGAGAGCCGCGTTATACGCCCGTCACGCCTTCTACGAATGAGCATAAAACGAGATTCCAAAGGTGCCCTCGAACACTGAATCTCAACCGGGGTACCGCAGTACAACGGGGTGCCGCTTTACAATGGGGCTTAACAATTTTACGTGCAGTATTATTTTGAAAGTAAATGTGCAGTATTGATATTTTTGCAAAATCGTATAATTTTTAAGAAATATTAGTGTCTTTTTTAAACAAAATCTAAACACTTATTAACAAAATCCAATTTTATTTTTTAGCAAATTTTCTCATTTAATTATTACAATTTAATCAGTTTTAAAAAAGCTTCTATTACTTTTTAGAAATATGTAATGCCATTTTAGCAAACCTTTCTAATTTTCTAGCAATTTAATTACTTTGTAGAAAAATGCAATTACTTTTTATAACAATGCCTTTTTAGCAAAATTAATCTTTTTCAATACTTCGGTTCATAATTCCGTCGCCTCAATAAAGATTAAAATAAAAAATACTAGTAGATCGCTTAAAGCTTGAGCTACCGTAGCTGCACATCCACAGTACTGTTACTACAGCATGTAAAAACAAGCCCATTGAATCAAATAGGAGACTCATCGTGTAATAATTGTGAATTCACAGACTGAATAACTTTTCCGAACATATTTTGTTATCTTACTGTCACTTTTTGTGTCAAATTATCAAGCAATGTAAATAAATAAATTTTTTGGCTTAATTTTCGTTTAACCCTTCGTTTCATGAATTTAAAAAATGCCAATTAAAAAATTTTTTTTGCATTTTTTAAGTTTCTGTAATTATTATAAATCGTTTTGCAAAAAAAAAA
>JAQGAY010002561.1:0-10178 GCA_034698085.1 Polydesmus angustus
GCAAACTCACCTACGCTTACAGCAACCTCACCATGTAAAAGCCATGAAAATTGCTCATCGCTTACCGATTCCTGGTCATCGCTTATCACCATTATCACTGGGTTTATTGACAGTGTTGTCGCTTTAGGAGGGCCACTCACAAACTGCAGAACAACTTTAATATTAAGCAACGCCTCCTAATAATTATTAGTATCTATGAACAGTTTTTAAAATTAATTTGTAGTAGATTTTGCTTTAGATCCCCTAAACTCAAACCCTTATCCAAAGTCTCCTTCCAGCAATTATATTGAAAATGACGTAAATTTAATATGAACATAATTAACTTAAAAGTAAAAAATTAAATACAGTACACATCTTACTTAGTAAAACTAATTACATGAACTAGTAATTAGATTTGACTTGTGATCGTGGATGTCCCAACTGGTCTTTTAAAAAGCATAACAATCATCTTAACTTTTCAATCGCAAATGCTGTACGGTCTGTACCAATACTCTATATCTTTAATTATCTCATAAGGGAAAATGACTCGGGTATTCTGAAAGTTCCTACTCCTCGTCTGCAATTGAAGCAGATGTAATAATAATTACTTTAAAATAATAAAGTCGCTTTGCAACTTTGAAAAAAAGAAATTATTTAAAACTTTTTTAATTATATTTTAATATTTCAGCTGATATACGTACTTTACAATTTACATGACGATTAAAGAAATAAACGATAATAATTATGTACTCGATATTAAACAAAGTGGCCACAAACGAAAATAAAAAAATATTATTCAATTCCATGGGCGAAAATCATAACTAAGCCAGGTTTCGCCAACATATCGTCACTCACATGACCATTATCACAAGCCATCACAAGAACAGCTTGTTTGCCTAAATAAAAATGAAAAATATTATCGGAAATTGTATACCGGTAATTAAGAAGATTAAAAAAAAAGTTTTTGATATTACCAGGTATTCGTTTGCATACGTAATTCTCATATAATCGTCGATTCATCTGTCGGGTTTCTAACGTGCTTAAACCAGGCGGCCAGCGTCTTTCGTGAGCATTTTCGATCAATTCGTTAATAATATGAAACGGACACCCACTCTCACACAAAGCTCGTTTGATAACTTCCTGCAAACCACTGTCCGGAGTCGAGATCATTCCTCCCCATCGAGTCACTCGAGCTCTTTGCATCGAATTTGACCATCTGAAATAGGTTACATTAATTATTAAGGTTCTGTTTTCACACAGTTATGCTTGCTTATTTTTATTTTGAATGTAAAAAGCAAATGAATTAATATTCCTTACAAAAAAATATATTTTAATCTGTAAGCTTTTTTAGTTAAACAGAATTAAATTTTAAGATTTGAGAAGTTTTAGTCCTACATTAAAATATAACAAGTCCGTATAGGGTTTGTCTAATTTTGAAAAACAATTTACTATAATATTATAATATTTAATTAAAATTGTAAATTAATATTTTAGATTTGATTATATATTTCTCATCAGTTTTACATAAAATAAATATGAAAACATTTTAACTGGTACATGTCAAATACAATCTTTCGAATTCAATTAATTGTTAAGTTTTTGAAAAACAATTTAATATAACGTATCGCTTTAATTCATTAATGATTAAACTTGTAAGTAAATTTTACAAAAATTATTATACAATACAAATTAAATGCAAATTTTCTTTTTTACCAAATAACTGGCGAATACGTTTACTTCGAATTATTAAAAAAAAAATGATAGTTCTGATTACAATATTATGCATTGATTTGGAAGAGATTTCATTTCCCGAAGCTTTACGAAAAATAAACTATTACAAATGTGAACTTGTTTCTGATTATCGGACCATAAAACTTCAAAATATTAAAATACTAAATTTTAAATCTGTCAAATAATTGTTATTAAGGATAAATTTCAACGTTTTTTTTTAGTAGAAAGTGATACTTGAACTTAAAATATTCCATAAAAAATTATCTGCCACAGTGACTTTTTGGCTCAATTAATTTAAATGGTATTCAATAATGTCAGATTCTAATAATTAAATTTCAAACCTAACAACTTCATCTTGTTCTATTTGATCGGCAAAAGCTTGAATCGCTGGATTGCTCGCCCTCATAGCTCTCATCAAATCCTAAAAATTAAAAAAAAAAATACATTAATAATTCACATTTAATAATAATAATAATACTTACTTTTAATATTTGTAATTCTCGATCCTGATAATCTAAAAGCATTTTATGATTGAGTAACTCTTGCTGACACTCCGATAATTTCTGCTGTTGAAGTTGAACCACCGATCTCAATTCGAAAATGCAATTATGGTCCTATAGAAATCATATTTATTACACTTTTAAAATATCAAAATTGACAATAATGTTGTAAAATTTACTTTAAACTCGTCTTTGGGAATGATAACGCCACAACCTAATTCGCAAGGTACCGGTTTTTTGGGATTATGTTCGCACACCTCCAGATGAGTTTTCAACAGATCTAATTTCACTACCGCTTCACAACCGTGCTCCGCGTTATCACAACAAACGTCTAAACGAGCCAGAAGATTCCTCAAAATTCGTGGAACTGGTTTTAAATTACTAGAAGAGAGAATTTGACGATCAATGGGACAATTTTGTTGTCGCGATAACCACTCGTTAATACACATGGAGCAAAAGGCGTGCTCGCATTGGCCAGCCTTCAAAAAAGAAATAAAAATCAATTATCACACAATCTACGTCTTTAATACGTGAACGTGGATACCTGAACTGGATCTTCTAAAACGCCAGAACATATTGGGCACAAGAGCTCTTCGTCAACCTCACCTTCGAATCGAACTACTTCAAAGCCCATGTTGAATCAGTATTGAGTATCTACAGGAGCAATCTGTTTGAAATTACATTTCAATGCTTAAGAATTAAACAGACCATCTTACCTAAATCGTTCAGAAATGGAATTCAATTATAGAAAATAGAATAATGTGTCACTATAACACCAATTTCATCATCGCAGAAGTGTTTTGCAAAGTGAAAATGTAGGGCAATGCTCGGTTTGCATAATTCATTCATAGAGAGCGCTCGAGCAATGGCGCGCAGTGACATCCAGCGGCAAAAATGTGCGTGTCTTTTTGCTACAGTACTGCATAGAAATAAAATTCAGGTAAAGATTTGATTGATGCGATAATAAAAATGATGTCAAAAGTAAAAAGAACGAATTAAAATAATAGGTACAGCTTAAACTTTTCATGTAAGCCAAAAAATTAAAATTAAATAAAAGATTTTTAAACAGCAGGATTTTCGTGTTTTAAACTTTTACCGGTAAAATTAAAATAAAAACCCAACTTGAAAATCGAAACTACAAGGGGGAAAAATGTAAACTAATACATGTATCTAAAATTTATTACAAAACTAAAATTATTAAATTCGAAAATATAAACTAATATTTAGAAGTAAAATAACTACCGAAAATCAAAGCAAAAACGTTAATATAACGCTATAATTATGTATGTTCTCCCAAAGAAAATTATCATGTTTGCTGTTTTCTCCTGAAAAAAAAATCTACTACAATGTTAAATAAAAATAACCAATAATGATTTATTTTTCTATTGTAAAGTTCACGAAACTTCTAAACAATAAATATGAGATTACCAGGTATCAATTTTTTGTTATAACATGACACGTACACGTAAAATCTATAGCACCAATTTGTTCAATAAAATCGGTATATTAAATTTCTTAATTTCTTTTTTTAAGATAAAAAACAATATTATCAAAATTTTGAATTGCACTTGAAATTCGTTTCCCTTTTAAATGGCGTAGCAAAAGAGCCAAGAGATCGCAACGAAGGCCAGAGAGGCTAAAAAATGTCTGTTTGAGATTAAATGTGTGACCGGAGTCCTTTTTCCGCGAGCCACTCGCCTCATCTCTCTCATTGCCACTACGAGATGCAAGAGGTCAGGAAGGAACATGAAGACGTCCCGGAGCACTTGGTGGAGTCCTCCGTCTCCGAACAACACGTTGCTCACCAGCTGATCGAAGCCGCTGATTAAAATATGAGTGACGGCTATTACGAAAATCACCAGCAAGGCTAAAAGATTGTTCGAACGAGCTTGGTCGGCCAAAAACAGCACGCAGAAGGTGGAGCTCATTTCGGTCATCGTAAAGTAGGTCTGGTGATACCACTGCGAATAAAAATCATCGTTTAAGTAGTTAAAATAAGACCACCACGAGTAGTAATGAGGATAAATGGATGTGGCGAATAATATCAACATCCAAACGTTGGCTTTCTTGGTGAATAATAAACGGCTGAGGTATTTCACGCTTTCGTACAGTATCAACACGCTGACTATGGTGTAAAGCCAAATCTTGAAAGTGTTGAAGGTGGCATTGAAGTACACGTGCTTGTAAGAAGCCAGACCAGTCTCGTAAGTTCCTAAAATTCATTAAAGAAAAAAAAAAAAGATCGTTAGAACGGTTTCTTTTGAAAGAAAAAAAAGGTACTACAAGTATTTTGTTATGGAGACCCATATTCATTTGATGTGAAGTGCGGCGTCAGACGAACGAACTTCTTACAGTAGATTCACGTAACAATTTTGTCAAAGAGACTTAATATATTATACCGAAATAATTTCCACCAATTTCAGTTAGTTATCAAAAATAATCTAACATGTGTAAATATTTAGCATTTTGCATCATTTTACAGAGAAACTCGCTGAAATTTTTCGAATCTGTATCAGTGTTTCGGTTTATTTTAATCCGTCAATTCCGCAATTCTAAAGCTCATTTTTATACAGCAATAAGATCATAAATATTTGATAGATGCATCATCTGATAGAATCAATAACAACTTCGATTCTTGATCTTTCACCTACGCATTCCCCACAAAGTATTTGAGGAACGCCCCCAAAAAAATCTCAATGTATAATGTTGGGACAGACAAAAAAAACGAAAACTTACTTTTTTGTTAAGATTTTTTTTCATTTCGCAAAAAAATAAGCTTTTGACATAAACGTTTATGACTTTTTCTGCACCTGTTTCTCTTTACTTTTGTAAGATAGCTTCTATAGCAAACTGAAATTGATAAAAAAAAAATATCTCGGACATTCGGTATTTCAAAATTTCGGTACTGTATTTTTCTTCCAAAGATTTTTATATTATGTTTCTCCCATGAGTGTACTGTACCACAGTTGTCTGTTCTCCCAAACAAACCAATTGCGTGTCTCGAGATTTAATCTCTCCCAAAACTTATCTTCATACGTCAGAATTGTTGGCGGCAACACCGGGATGAGGAAGTTGTAATTCAAAGTTGTCATCACAAATTTCCAAGATTTTTACGCAAAATAAGTGTTCACCCTTTGGAAAGCTACTTTCACTCGAATGCTCAAGTGTAAATAATGAATGATAATGTCGCTTCACAGAAGTCTTCCACTGATTTGCTCGTTATTCTTAAAATGGGTCTCCGTAACAGATGAGTACCTAATAATTATAAACAAAAAATAACATCAAAGTATTCGGGGTATTATTATTATTTTCCCTATTAATTACGATCAGCTGATTGAAGTTGAATGCGAGTTCTGCTCGACACCTGCAGATATCGTTAAAATTAATTAATAAAACCTTAATTTAACCTTTAAAAACTGTATCCCAGCACGAGCAGGTGCATAACTTTCGGTCTACGACTCTGTTGAAATCTTGCCACATGTAAGTGAACAATCCTATGTGGAAGAAAGGAAGCAAGAGCGGAAAAGCGAAGGCGATTATGCAGTAGAGCAGCGTTTGTCGTATTTTTCGATGACTCGCGTCGGATCTCGAAATACCCACCGACGGTTTCAGATCTTCAATCAATCGTAATCCTCCTTCCATTCTTACTTTTCAAATTATAACCTCTAATAAATCAACAAAAAAAATTAAAAGTTCACGTCAAGTGTCAAAATTGTACACCACCAGCACTACGCCGCCATCTTTTGAAAGCACGTAGCGTCACCCAGCGGCTGACAGGCAATCTACTCAATCGTTGCCATGGTTCCGCGTATGATTTACACGAAGCCGTACCAATATGTTCCACGACAATTGGCTCAACGGCTATACCGTTAACTCTGGACAACAATATCGTGAATCGCATTTGAGTGAACAATTTGTCGTTGCATAATAGATCGCGACAACATTAAATCAGAAGAAAATAATGAAAGTGTACCGGTAAGTTGAGTTTTATCATTTTTATATTGAAAATTGAAATGTACAGTATAAATAAAGGTATCACAGTTTTTTTCCGTATCAAAAAGTTTCGAATTGACAAATAATTCAAATACGTATAGAGCAAATACTAGCTTTTTGATGATTGCATAAATATGCATCACAATTATGCACCTCATACATAGTTAGGCTCATATTCATTCAAAATAATTTAAATTACTATTATTTAGTTTTGAGTTATCTTTTCTGAAAAGTTTTATTTATACTTAATTAAATGTTTTAATTTACTTAATTTACATCTTTTGATTTCGAGCGAAGCAATAGTCTCCATTTAATTATTATAAGTTCGGTTCATTAAGAAGTGCCGTATTGTGGCGCCAATTCGAGCAACTGATTCACATATTGCATCTGGAAAATATCTGTAAATAAAATTGTGTAAGAGTTAAAATTGATGAAATGTTTTACTTTAACGTAGTTGGGATCGTTGACGCTATCCGCTAATCCGTCGAGAGCTCGGCGAATGGCTCTTTTCACCCCGAGATGAGCCAACAACACGTATCTCACCCAAGTTGAAGGTAAATAATTCCTGTAATCATTTTCCACAATCTCTCGATCTAAATTCTCTTCTAAAATGACGCGGTACATGTCGGCCACCGCTAATCCCAGCACTTTATTTTGAGATTTTAAAGGTACGGGAATGTTTCCTTTTAAAAAATCGTGTCGAAGTTGGTAGAAATAGTAATCCATGGCGTGGGAATCCGTCGTTCCAAGTTCCGAAACGTCATTTACTCGGCTCTTTACACGTAGTTCGTAAGTTTCATAGCTGGATAAGTGGTCGTCGGGTGCAATCCAGTCTTTTTTAGGACCGCGAAGGGCGAACAAGGTTCCGGAACTAATGCGCAATTGAGTCGTTACTCGTTCACATACAACCGCAGCCGTGTCGTCGGGACCGAGTTCCATACTCATCGAATCGTTTCCGTTCAATAATACTACCTTTATTATTGAAATTGACATCGTTTATTCATTCGCACGAAAGTGAAGCACATTTAGCTGAATGTCTGTGCACTAGATTTATACGGGAAACGAATTTCGTTTCCATTTAGACACACGAATGTTGTGGTTTCCGATTTTTATCGCGAGATAAGCATTTTTATTTATTTTTTTTAAAAAAAAGTGATGAGAGAACTATAGCAGAAACACGTTTTTTTTTTCATGGTACGTGCGAATGCACGATATCGTTATCGCAGCTTTGTTATCAATGTTTTATTTTCGATTCAAAAAAATGATAACGTGGTACGAAAAAAACCGGTGCTATTTTAAGTGGATCGACCATTTAGATCGGGGTTTCGAAGAACCGAGAAAAGAAAATAGAAGCCTTGTAAAGTCAGCTAGATTTTATTATTTAGTCTACCATTACGTGCTGTGAACAAACACGGTATTTTATTATACTCTTGGTTAAATATTTGTAGATCTATAACTTTCTTAGATCAAATTTATTACAGTATTAAATTTGAATTGAAATAAAAAAAAATATCAAAGGAACTTTAATTCTTGGAAAAAATTAAAACTCCTCGATATATCGCAAATATTAATTGTTTAAAAAAATGCAAGTATGAAATAGGTAAAATAGAGACTTTTCGTATACATTTTCTCAAAATATTTAAAGTACAGTTTAAAAATCCTACGTAAATTATCCGGATGTTATTAAAGGAAACGTTTCACAAATAATTTAATTTTAGTAAAATAAAATATTTTGAGATACCAGTCGAGACAGACTTAGTTCAAGGATAGAGTGGCTAACAAAATTATTGTTTATATACACTTCTACGCAATTGTTTGTTTTTAGATGACAACGTTTGACCTTTGGATTCACTCCTATTACTACCCGCTCATCCCGCCTAATTGTTGGTTTTCGTACTATTGATTTATTTTTTAAAGACCTTGTAAATTTCGTGGAAAATTTTAAAATTTTGCTAATGTATTTATAACCACACTCAACAGAGACGATTTGAACAATTGGGTTCATTTATTGCATTTTAATTAGGCTCGATTTAGATTAATTTCAAGATTGAAATATTTAGATCTTATTGGTTTTCACTTTCCAAGTGACGAAAAACGCACTGTTGAAAATGAGTCTAGCCAAAAAATTCACTTAATTTAGGAAATAAGAGTTATTCTAAGTAGCCTACGTGAAGAGTTTCCTGGGAGGGACCAACGTTTTTGCGTTCCTACCGGTAGCTACGTTGATCGTTACTGGATAACGATCATTAATTGTCAACAGATTTATTATTAAAAGTATATTTACGAGTATGTGCAATACTTGCAGGCTTTAGTGCCCTTTTACATTTTTTTGCTAAAGAGTTTGAATTTTATTTCTAGTACATGTATTAGTTTGCACTTTGCTTCGTGGATCTCTTAAGATCACTGGAGTTACGTTTGACTAGGCAAATAGTTGGATGGGTGATTCCCACTCTAACTACTTCTGAGTGCGCGAACGCATTCAGACTTTGTATTTCGCCGGTTTGGCTTGAGTTGGGTCGGTCAAGATGAGACTCCAAATGTCGTAGAGTCACGTAGAATGTGTATTAAAGGCATAAATCAGTACCGGTAATCATCAAATACAGTAAAATCTTAATTATACAAGTGTTTGTAGTCTGAGCCTATGTCGTATACTTATACACGACAACTCGGTTAATACAGATGCCACACATAAATTAATAGAAAATACACTTACATTTTGAAGTTTTATTAGTGAACTTGGAACCAAAACTAACAAGCATATTTTAATTATTATAAATAAGACTTTTAAAAGATTTTAATCAGATTAATGCAAATAAATTTTGAAAGCAAAATACCGGTAATTAAAACTTTGGCTAAGGTAATCGAGGTTTTACTGTTTTTTCTGTGTTAGTTTAAAAACATGCATAGCATTGTTTTCCAATCTAATCTATATTTCGAGCACCCGAAACCAGTACTGGTTTTTAAACATAACTCATGTATTAATTTAATGGTTATGAAAAGTTCCAAGGATATTTTCTATTTTTATTTATTTAAAAAATAAAGTAATACTGGTAGGCCTATGCAATTGCATTAACACGTTTTCTATGCAAAAGAACTGTAGAATTAAATAAATAATTGAAAAAAAAAACACTTTCAGTTATTAAACATTTTGAGATTTTATGGATTTTTTACTGGATAATTGAGCACACTTATTTTAAAACATTAACACAAAAATTCGGTTAAATTTACAGTTATAATAAGTGAGTGAAAGAATTTTTGTTTAACGTTTTTATTACTTTTTTTTCAAGAATTGGTACCTTATTTTACATTCTTTTTAATCGTATTTTTTATTTTAATGCAATTTTTCTCGTAATTGACACTAATCTATTCCGTGCTACTATTTCAAATTGTTGACATAACTTTAGCTATTTTTTGTAATAATTGTTTGTTTGATGTTCGTATATTTGAACGTTGAAATGTGGTTAACAACTAAGTGTCAAGTGGTTAGTTGAGTTATTTTAGAACTTCAGTGCTGCGCTGTGAACTTGATGAAATTAGCATGGAACATTTAAAATATTTCAAAATAAAAAACAAAATCTTAAACCTACTTTGAACAGTTAGTTATCAATTAGAGCGTTGAAGCGATTGTTTCAAGTAAAAATTTGGCTGATTATTATATAGGTAAGTTTAATATAAGAGAGGGGAATATTAAAACTGTAATAATAAAAAAAAATGAGGTTTTCTCTCAGCTCAATCAAATTCTCTGTTTATACATTGTAAACTACACTCGAAAAATAATACATGTAATGATAGAAAAAAAAAATATTAAAAGAAGACGAAACGAGTTCATTGGCCGAATTTTCTTTTGTTACTAACAAAAAAGAAAGAAAAAAAATGTATTATTTTTTTTCTTGTAGTTTAATAGCAACAACAACAAAAAAAATGCTTGAAAAAGTGGGACATTGCGAACTTCTCAGACGATCAGTTTTTTTTGTT
>JAQGAY010002562.1:0-10177 GCA_034698085.1 Polydesmus angustus
CGGAATTAATAAGATTTGAATAATTTGTCCGTGTAAAAGTTGTGATAATTGTTGAATGCGCGTGGCGAATGGCATTGGACGCGGAGGCTCCAAAATACCCGGATGTAAGGCATAGAAAACGGGGCGGTTGTGGGGTTTAGGAGGACAGGTTTTAATTTACACCCATCCAGTTCATCTGAGTGAAAAGTCCCTTTCTGTAAATCCCCGAGGAGCAGACGCCATGTTGAAGAATGGGGTGGTATAGTAGGGTGTTGGGTGGGGAACGGCGAGACGCTGGGTCCTTTTTGAAAAGCAACAGAAGGGAAGGGGAGAAGGACCTTTGTTCGGATAAAAAGCCCTTCGTTTGGTGGCCCCAACTCACCAGCAAAATGATGCTTTTGTTCGACATGTTTGATCGCTTCGATTAAAGTTTTTGTCGTCGATACAAAACTACGCATGCGCATGACATACTACCTAAATATTAGTCGCACTTCTTTTGCAATTTCTCTTTTATACACAAAACAATATATATTTTTTAGCATAATTTTGAAGAAATTTCATGCGCAAAAGACAATGCCATCTTTCGTAATAAAATGTTTCTACAGTATTTGTTTGATGTGTCTTCCGCTTCTGGTAAACAATCATAACAAACTGCAATTTACAATGAAAAGTTGTTGACTGTTGACAATACAAGATAGCCCAGTTTAAAATATTTAGCATTTTTGCGTGTCATCGTTTTTTAATACTGTAACTAGTTTGGTCTTCATTAATTCGCTTATAATAATAAAATTCTTATTATTACCAGGAATTAAATACATTTTATTTACAAATAATTATTAACAAACAACTTTAATAAAGAATACGATTAATCTAAAATTGTACTGCAAAGCACGTAATTTTATTAGTTCAGAAATTACTTCCAATTAAACTTACTGTAAATTCATTTCAACAAAATAAATTGAAATAACTCCGATAGCAATCGGACCACAGAATATGATATCATTTTTCGCAAAATAAATCGACAATGGAAAACTGTACTATTCAAATAAGCTGCTAGTAATACTAACTGTTGATTTTGAAAACATATACACGGTAGTTCAATAAAAAGTAAGCAAACCGTTTTTATTTCGTATATTATCTCTAATTCCTGATAAGAAATCATTGTAAAATTTTCCCGATATTTAGAGAGGTGAATCAACAATATAAATTTAACATACAGTATCATACAATTCAATGGAGAAAAAGATAGGAATCTTTCAAATTCATCTGCCGAAAGTTAAATTTACAGGAAATTTTCATTTAGATTTAATTTTAAAAAAATTGTAACATTTCCTTTTTAAACAAAAACTAAAAACCGGAAATCATTAAAATAAAAAAGTAAACACAATAATAAAAATTGGGAACTACCCGGTATAGTTTGGCTTATTTTTTATTGACCCACCGTGACGAATGATGTCCCGCATTTTTGATTAAAGTTGTCACGTTGTAAATGTGCTAACAAAAGACCAATTTGGCAATAATTTTTAGCACCGTTATTAATTTGCTATAAATTAAAAATAAAATGATAAACAAGTTGAAAATAGGCAACTCAGTTAATAAAAATAGGCTTTTTCTTATTGCTAACTGCCAATCTATACAAAATACAAAAAAAGCTCCCTATAAACATTATTTTTGAAGAACATCTTTTTATTATAAACTTACATTTTGTTTATTTTCTTTTCTTTTTTATTTGTTAACAATTTTGATTCTACGTTGTACAAATCAGTATTTTGACGTTTTGGCCTTTCTATGTTTGGCCCGGAGGATGGCAGCTGTCGCCTTCATTTGCATATCAACGATGCGTGTTTGGTAAATGCGCTTCTAAGTGACGTCATAGAGAGTTTTGCAGGCACTTAATCAATTCAATTGTCAGTCCGAACACGTTTCATCAACTCTCCTTCACTCTCTCTTTAGGTCACTTTCTAACCCCCCCCCCCCTCATCTCATTTGCCACCCATCGCTTTTCCCGGCCTACAACTCACGCGCAATTCCCAACTCGTTACTGATCGAAACAACGTGCCCAACATAATCGAATGATTTATTTATGAACAAAACGATCTTTGTTTAAATAAAAATAAAATTTCCTCGAAATGACACTGATTTAACCTAATATCGTCGGTGTTCATCTGGCCAATTAAATCATCTAACCAATAATTTCCATAATAAAAGTTAAAAAAAACTGCTGATATTTTTTTTCTTCTTCCTTCAAGTGAGTGAAATTGCAAGTCACTTGTAGCATGTGATCCGATTGTGTGACGTCACCTGTCCTTACAAGTGATGTTAGGCTTAAGTGGACAAGCGTGTACTCTTCAAAGCACAACATTTTGCTTTTTTACAATGCTCATGATGCGGCACTATCATCGTCATTCGACCCATAATCCATTAGTTATGGCCACTCGCAGAGCCCCCCCTTTAAACTAAACATCCCCTTCACCCGCGCTTAGGGCCCTTTTCACAACCAAACACTGTTTTTTAGCCCATTTTAAATGCGAATCTTTTTTTATTATTACTATTATTATCTGCGCATCTTTCCATAAATCTCTTCCTCTTTTGTCATCTGACGTCATCCACGCACCTAACGGACAAATTCTTTTTTTCTTTTTTTATCGGGCGAATAAAATCGCTAAATAAATTATCTTTTTTTTCTTTTTTATTATTATTACTATTGAGTTTTATACAAAAGATAGCAGATAGCGAATAGCGCCACCTGTCGTTACGCGTGACGAGTGACGCGCACAAAAATAAATATTTGTAATAAAATTAATAATTAGTAAAAAAAAAAATATATAATAATATAAAGATCTAATTTTTTTTCAGTGAAAATCGTCACAATTATTGTAATTAATTTTTTTAGGCAAACACGTGAGTTGACGTCACGCATGGATGTCACTAGAGCAGCTGCGACGAGATCACAGCGCGTCACTAATGGTTCTCAACTGATTCTCAGCTGAACAAATTGCTCGGACGGACGCATGGCCACGATAATAATATCAATTAGTATTATAGTAATCGGTAAAATCGATTAATTGTTATAATATCGATAATATTATAAACGCAGGCACAAATTGTTTATAGTTTTTTTTTTTTTGACTAGATTTTGTTAATGGAGACCATCTTAATTTTGATTCAAAAGGAATTATCGTCCGCATCACTAAACGACGGCGTGGCGTAATTGGAGCTGCTATAAGATGAGCTTCCGCTGTGATTTCCGGCGTTGAGCTGGTTGAGGTCACGTGCTTTCCACGCAGCCCACACCAAAGGATTACTACTCGCGTTACCCTCGAACAATGTTCCGCTTCCGGCTGAGTGATGGTGCGAAAGAAATGGAGCGCTGTGGCTATTGTTATTGGTTTCGTGGGAGTCCATCTTGATCATCTCCGACAATGTCCATATATAATTATAAGCGAATCGCAAAGTCTCGATTTTGGTGAGTTTAGTGTCGTCGGGAAAGGCCGGAAGTACTTCTCTTAAACCGTCCAAAGCGTCGTTCAGGTTGTGCATCCTGTTCCTTTCCCGGTCATTGGCCTTCACTCGTCGACACCGCTTGATCCGCTGAACGCAAGTGGGACTGCGCATGCGCGTTCGACACCGCGTGTAACGGCTTTTGCGTTTCTTGCCCACCACTTCCGCGTCAACGTCTTGTTTCAACGGCGACGACTCCGAAAGGCTGGCCGAATGAGGGGCATGCGGCGAGGCGGAATCGAAGTCGAAACGATTATCGGAATCTGAATCGCTGCTGGTGGTCAAGCGGTCGGATATGCGCGTGGTGGTACTGTCCGCACTTCCGGTCACGTGCTCAACCGCCGCGTAACGGCTGCGACGTGCTTCCGAATACGCTTTCACTTCGCGTTCGAACTGCTCGGCGGTCATTTTAACATAAATAAAATACGACTACAGTACTTAATTGGAAAATAATATGTATACGGTATAAGGAATAAAACTATAAAACTTTTAAAAAATATAAGTTTAAAAGTACGGAAAATTTTTATATTTAAAAAAAAATAGTACAAGTAGCATCCAAAAAAAAAAATTATTTTTTTTGCAATCGATAGTACTTGTGAGCGGCGGAAATGGATTTAACTTAACTCAGTTCCGAATTGCGAGGCAACGGCCGGCGAATGAAGGGCGTCGAAGCCGAGGAGTCCGTGCAGTCAGCGGGGTTTCCGATGGCGTGTAGAGGGCGCTCGTCTTTTGCGCAGTTGCGAGCACGTGCATTAAGCGTGTGCGTTGTAAAAGCTCGTCGAGTGTGAATGTGGAATGGCAATGGCCACCTGCCCGCATTTATACTCCTCCCGGTCCCTCCCGGGATAGAAGAGGGATGCGAGCGGAGGATAGAGGGGGAAAAAGATGGTAGGGGTGGCGTTACCTACTCAACGCATCTGTACCGAGCGGGCGAGAAAGCGCAAAGAGGAGGGGTCAAAGGCCAAACGCAAAAATAGGAGGAGACTGCTAAATTATTGTTTTTAAAACTTTAAAAAAAAAAAAACTTTTCGGTTCCTCTCCCTCCTCATCTCTTCTCGCCACATTTCAAGAGGGGCGAATGTCACCCGGCGATAACCTAATGTTTGCACGGTGCACGCGCCTAAACACAACTTTCACACAAGCAAATATGAGAATTTTTTACCAACATTTTCAAAATGTTTTTTTTACTCTTACAAATGAAAGCCGCAAATAAAAAAGCAAATTTCTCGCGAATGCATGCGATCACTTATTGAAAACGCCAAATTTTCATCGCGTCACGTGCCGTTTCAAGATGCGCGACGAGCAAATTTCCCACGAAAAATTAAACAATCTGCGTAAAAAAAAAGAGCGGATAACTTTATTATTATTTTTTACGTAACCAATTTTTAGAAGATAAAAATAATGTTGTTTTAAAGTCACGTGACAGCGTCCGTAAGAAAAATACGTGTTAAGATAGGAATGCGCGTGCGTGGGGGAGCTTATTGTATCCGTGACAGATCCTATTGTAGTGAATATAAATAGTAGCGCCACCTGGTGAGTGACACGAGTTGGAGCGCGTTTGTTCCTTTCACAATAAAACGCTTTAACGTCTTCACAACGTGTCGTCTGCTTCTCACCTGTCGTACCTTTCGCCTCCACCCCTCTCTTACGGTGGAGGAGGTGACAAGCGCGCGTGCAGCAGGTGTGAAAGTCTTTTAAAAGTCTTCTAAACGCGATTAACTAACTACCTATCACTTTACAAAATTCTACCTCAAGTTTAAGGTTAAAATTTTGACCAGAACAGGGGTAACATTAACCGCGACGAAAAATTCACTCAAAAATTTCGTCGGTCGCACGTGCTCGCACTTTCGTGGCTTAATTAGGCGCAGATGGGCCAAACAACATAACTACTCTAAAACACTTTTTTTTTTTCGACATTTCTTTTGTCAATATGTCGAAAATTATTATCAAAGTTGTCCGTTTTTCGTAAAAAAAAAAGTAGCAGACAGTAGTAAGGGAGAAAACAGTTCTTTTTTAAATGTCATTTTTTTGTGATTTTTGTTTAAATATTGACCAAAGAAAAGAATAAAAATAAATAAACAGCACGCGCCTCGTTTTGTACTGTTAGACGATAACGAAACAGTAGAATTGTCCCCAACTGTCTGCCCACAATCACGCACACACAGAAATTTAGATTTTTTTAAGAGAAGAAATAATCAGTCAAACAACCCACAGCACAATAATGTTTAATATATTTAAAAAATAATTATTTAAACTATAATAATTATTATTTAAAATGATGAAAAAGGGGAAAATTTCTCTCCAGCAAATCCAATTCTTCCAGAAAACGCACTCCTACTGTTATTACGAAAAAATAGTATTGAAAACCCGAAAGAAATAAATAAAAATTTGGCATGTACCGGTACGGATTTGAAATTCCTTTAAATGAAAAATTGATTATACCACGTTTAATTGATTCTAAGAGCATTTTTCTTTTTTTTTTTCATTAAAATTTGTCACAAATTGATGTAGATGATAATACTGTAAATAAGTAAATATTCTCAAGTTTTTTTTACTTCAGATTGGTAATCAATTCAAGCTGAGTTAATTCAACCACAGCAAAGACATTTAATATTCAAAACAAATTAAAAATACCGACAAAAAATGAAATCAAAAAATCAGCTCAATTTTTAATCTTTTTTTTTTTTTTTTTTAGATCGAGAAAACGAATAGAAAAGGTATCAAAACTTAACATAGAAATTGAGATTTATATAGGATTTCATAAAAAAAAGACGAGTGGATCAATTGGCATTAATAACGCGATGCAAGCCAATCGATTGATGCTCACATCATCAATTACTCAAATCAATTTGTCAACAAGTCTTAGCAAAACCACTTTTCGAACAGGATTATACGGGAGACAAACTACTAACAATTATAAATGTTTTTAATCGAAATGGGTATAGATCGACATTTGCTCAATTTAATTCACCAGTGGTCGTTTGTTTTATAACGGTTAATACGGTTGAAATGATTATATTAGAACTAGTTAACCGAAGTTAAGGGAAAACAAAAAGTTAAAATAAGAGTTTTATACCGTATTCGCAAGAGACCCACATACAATTTTACCCCTACACAGGTTTTTTTTTTTGTTTTATCTCTGAGAAATAAAGGAAAATAACAGAAAAACACTGCATTTTTTTTTTTTTTTTTTTTTGCCAATTGTCCAAATGTGGTGTGATAAGCAAATGGTGTCTTTCACACCCTATCTACACCCACTCTGCAAAGCAGACGACTTTGAGCTTATCAATAAACACACAACCCGCACTTTCACATGAAACATCACGAAAAGTGCTCTTATCCACCCATTCTATTTCTACCCCCACAACACCTATCGGTACCCCCACTTTGGGGAATAACACTTTAAGCCCCTCCTTCTTTTATCATCTCGCATTCCGCATTTATTCCCTTTTTTTTGTGTCATTTAGTTAGTAATTTTTATTCCTCATGAGAGAGTTTTGCAAAAAAAAATTCAAAAAAACGAAAAATAATTTTAACAATCCGTGAATTTTTGAGTAAAATCCACTAAATCATCAACAAAAAAAAATGAAATTTAAAAAAAAAATATTAGGTACAAAAGAAATTTTTCAATAACAAATTAATAACGACAAGTAACGATTTAAATTTCAGGATCATTTAATCCATTCCGTATAAATATATTTTTTTAAGTAAAAAAAAAAAACGTTAAAAAGAGGGAGAAAAGAGTAAAAAGTTGAGTAAATTGGGCAAATAATAAAAAGCGGCGCCGAATAAAATGAAATCCGCAAAAAAACGCATTACTAGATTTACGAAAATGTGCTAACGACTTTTGAACTTTCAAAACGAAGCAAATCACACCAATTTCTGTATTAAAAAAGGGGTCCCGTCCCTGTTCGAGAGCCCTCATCCAAGCAATGGAGGCGGGGTGTTCCGCCTCGGCAGATGTCTCACCCTACCGCCACATATGCTCGTGCCACCGATCAACATGGCCACCACCTCATCAGGTGCGTCATTAAGTGCCCCACTATAATCACTTCAATTAACCGATATATTATAATAACTCAATTATCCGACAGTTTATGTGATAAACGTAATTTTGATTTCAAATACTAATCGATAAATAGAAACAGCTAATACTACAAACTACCAATACCGGTATTTAAGATTTTAAAAATCCGAAAAAAAGTTTTAACTAATAAAATAAAATACAGTAGTTAATTTCAAATAAAACATAAAAATTTTAAAGCAACTCTTGAAAATTTGAGATAGGCTTAAAGACGCAGATTTCTTTAACAAGGATAAATATTATGCTGTCCATTTAATTGGCCCTTTAATTTAGTATTAACCAATGGGGGTTTGAAAAATATAGCATCGGAAAGGAGCAGTAACTTTCTATTAAATAATTATCCGAAATCAGAAAAGCTGGTAGCAAGTAGCAACAGGAGGAGAACACAAAATTTGTGCTTGGTACCCTAAGGCCAGTCGTTAATCATGAGACACGACACGTGACGGCGAGATTGTTTACAAACATCTTTTAATTACCAAACAGTTTTGTTCTTAACGAGGGTTATTTACACCTTTAGCCGGCGGTGATGCCGGCCAGTGGGTGCCCGCTGCAATTGGGCTGAGCGCCATATGCACTAAAAAACGAAACGAGATAAGATTGTGCCACCAGAGTGAGTTAAAACATGTACATGGGCTCTTTCTTCCCTTCTCTCGAGCTTCATTATCTTACAACACAAATATTTGGCTAAATCACAGATGAAAAAAATATATAGCCTATACATACTCTGAATTCTGAGAAACGATGGGTAGTATTCAAAAAACATTCCTTGCACTACAAAACATTTCAAAAATAACAAACGCCTATGTACAATAATTATTGCTTAATCATTAAAAAAACATAGCAGCTACAATGTCATTTTTGAACAAAACAATTAATTAAATAAATTCTGGAATTTATAAATTTAAAGTAAAAATAAAAAAAAATCCTAAAAAGTAAGTTTATTTTTATTCCCTCAAGGAAATCTAGAGATAAGCGGAGAGGATGAAAATGCGCGAAAAAAAAACACTTTTGTAAGAAAATACAGTAACCTATTTACACATTTAGGGCGATATATATAGTCCATCTTTAATGTAAGGACTTCTGAAATTCTCAATACAGTATGTACAGTGGCACATTAAGATAAAGTCTAAAACAAAATAGCGCAATTAATTACAGTATTAAAAAAAAATTTATTTTAACTTAGAATTTCTATACGAAAGTGTACAGAAAAGTTTTTATCTTCTGTGACACTTGAGTATTTCTTTAGAATAGCGCTCCAGCAACAGTGAGAACGTACATAAGGAGTGACTATGAATGTCGCTGTGAAATCCATACTTATAAAAATAACCGTTTTATGATTGAAATTTACGAAATGATAAAACAATAAAGTAAATTACTGTATAATAAATTGTGAACAAGTAGTAAGAAACTTGAATTTGCTATTTTCGAGATTTTATCAATATTTTATACACGTGTATTTAAAAGTTACTAAACTCAACCACAATGATTTTGTAACTACTGTATCTAAAATTTTAAACCAAATTGCTATATAAATAATTCAATGCGCGATATACAATGCATTATAAAGTAAACAAACGGCAAAAGCAAATTGTGTCTCTAACCATTATTATTTATGCATGTGATATAAACAGAATTGGTCGACATCTCTCGATCCGCACTTTTACACTAAGGAAAAAGTTGGACTATATTAAATGAAGCGCGTGCAGAATTAAGCAAAATATCAAAAGTAGCAAGGTAGGCCTACAGTGAGAGAAAGTGGGTAAAGTGAGTTTAAAAAGGAACCCAGGTGTTAACTAACCTGGTCTTTCCATTCATCTGCGTCTTTTTACGACTTTTGTACACTGATTTACCGCGCAATTAACCGCTTTTAAGTCTTGGCCACGCCTACCAAACCCCTCGCACATGTTCACTTCACCACCGCGCGCACGCACGAGCTGGCCAAGCTCAAAACAAACTTTTCGAGCATTTCTTGTCGCAATAACGCTAATTGTTTCAATTAGCCGATTGGTTTGATTTTAATTAATTAAAATTTACATGTACCGATATAATATTATATCTTTTGCATGGCGGGTCACGTGTCTTACGTCGTTGCTAAACAGCGTATGCAAATTTTCCTGGCGGTTTTTTAATACGGTCACGTGCTTCAATTCGTTTTGTGAGCCGCTGGCACGCGAATTTAGCCGACTCCACCCTGGATGACGTCATTCGGTGTTAACTGTAGATGAGATGGATTAACAGCTTCAATTGATGAAAGCGATGATCGATTCGCTTTCCTCCATACCCACCTCGCGCACAATAGGACTGACCATTCGACACGCGCTTTCAAACCGAATTGGACACAGCTGGACACTACAATGTTTCCAACTATACGATGCTCATTCGGATTTATTTAGAAAACGATTCCCACCGTTGTTCTCCATGAACAAAACGATCGACCACGACATTTGTCCAAGATTGCGTTGTAGTCCATCCATGCATGTAATAGCCTACCATGCACCGCAAAACAAGTCACCAGTTACTTTTTTAATAAAAATTATTTTAAAAATACTGCATCTAATTTAAAATTTAGTAAAATATTGCAGACGGTGTACATTAAATTTAGTTAAAACTAAA